>KZ302064.1:28090-68139 GCA_002554575.1 Amanita thiersii Skay4041 | reverse complement strand
AGAAAAATAATGAACTTCGTTCTCTCAATTGTCGAGCCTCTGCCTCCTCTTGAAATCGTCGCTACACGCTACTCTCTACACCGCTCTAGAATGTAAGTGAAAGTCTTACTTAACTAGCTGCTGCGTGTTGCTGTTGTCGTCCTCTCGACACAGAACACCTGTGCTAGACACTAGGCTAATCCCTAAGGGAAGCAAGTAGCTAGGAGGTCAACTTACCAGTTGACTGTGCTGCTAATGCTACACTAGAAGCTCTGTAAGAACTTGTATTGCTAGGACACTGAATGGTCCTCTTTTATACTGTACAAGAGTATGTGCATGGACCAATATTCTACACATGTTTCTACCTGGGGTAAGTGTGCATTACTGCACATGATATCACTGTGATATTTATAGGATATCCACAGTCTATCTCCAGGGAGTCCATGGATGGATGGACAACACATGGCTAGCTATGATTAGATTGAACTATTAATAACTATCTACAGTCTGACACTTTAGTGCTTTATGGGCAGCTATTCTAACAGGAGGTAGGAGCCCTTAGCAGCCATGGCTGTAAAACTAGCTGACCCATCAAAGCCAACTTAGGTTGGTTGTCATGTGTCCATAGCTCCACCCAAAAAAAAAAAAAAAAAAAAAAAAAAAAAAAAAAAAAAAGTTATGTTCACAAAGTTTGGCTGAATTTGCTGTAGCTTTGTCCATCACAGACCGTCATGCAAACAAGATCAAATAGCTCCATATTCTGCTGTTAAGCCTTTGCTGCCCTCTCAATGGAGGAACTCACAACTATCCTTCCTCTATCTCTCATTCCTCCCTCTCAGCATATTCAAGACTATCTCAGCAATCTCTCATCTATCTCCCTGCAATCCCTTCTGGATGAACCTGGCGAACTCCAAACCCAATCACACCATCTCACTTCCTCCCTCTCGTCACTTATTCATACCGCATATCCGACATTCTTAGCACTACATGATAACACACGGGCACTCGGGTCGTCACTATCCACATTTTCAGACTCCCTTGACCAGCTTCTCAACTCTAGTCTTCCGGACCTTGATGTTTGCATCGCTTCGTGGCGGGAAAAGACTGAGGGCCTTTTAGCTGACCGGCGATCAGTCCGCCTCGTACTTGAACAACATGACAAAGTGCGAGACCTCCTTGATATTCCTTTGTTAATGGAAGCATGTGTGCGAAACGGCTATTTCGCAGAAGTATTGAGCCTAAAAAATCATGTGGAGAGTCTAGTAGCGATATACATAAAAAGCAAAGGCAAGGACAAGGAGATCATAAGCACCATCGATGTACCATCTCAACCACCACAAATCCTTTCCTCTCTCTTATCAGAAGTGCATTACGCAATTGATCAAATGCACCTTATGCTCTTGCAGACGTTGCACGACCCTACAAAAAAACTGCCCGCTCTTTGGAAAGCAGTCAACTTCCTTCGAAAGATGGACGCATTTCATGATCACCGAGTTAATGAGGAAGAGGATCGCGACGTTATCAATGAAAGAAAAACACGTAATTCAGATCCCGATGGTGACTATATCATTTCAAGTGAAGAGCAACTTGCCTTGGCATTTTTGACGGGACGTGAGGCTTGTCTAAAGACCGTTCTAGATACTATCAGGAGAGATATTGAACGAGTAGTTTCCGTACTAGGAACTTATACAACTTCGCCAAATTCATATCCAACGAACGGCAGGGATGACCTTCAAAGGAATGGCGAGTCGGCCATAGGAAATCGGGAACGTGAAGATTTAGCAAGGTACCTCAAAAGGTACATCGACTTCTGGAGAGAAGCTGTTTATGACATTATCACCCAATATTCTACGATATTCCTCGAACGACTCTTCCAAATACAGGCACAAGATAACCACACGCATGCACCCCCCAATGCCACACCTAATACCAAAACCTCGCTAACACCACCTAATAAGAAGCTAATTGCTCGTCTCCATGCTCTTATTACTACACATGCAGTACATGCGCTTAATACTCACCTGCTTCCAGTCATTTCACGTGCTTTTCCCCTGCTCTCACTCCCTTTACTTTCATCAAGTTTGACACAACTCACTTATTGTGCTACTGCCTTTACGCGTGTGGGTCTCGACTTTCGTTCTATGCTTTCTGGCATTGGAATGGATGCCATACAACACATTGTTACAAAAGAGCTGGCTGATATCGGACATAGATGGGCGAGGAGAGTAAGAAAGTCAGGCTTAACTAGTTTAGATGAGGACAGACGGAGAGACCGAACAAGCTTGAAACCTTCGAAGAGAAGAGTCCAAGACTTACCTTCGACGTGGTTAGTCACATCGGCAGTGGTGGTCAAACCACCTCTACCCTCGATTGAAAACAATATCACAATGCTACCATCAAATATACCCCCGCAGATACTGGCATCTTATCCCCCCCTTGCTGCACTCACAAATGCTCTAATGAACATTCTCAATGCGTTGAGACAACTCGCTCCTCTTGACTTATTCACCCCACTGAATAAAGCGTTAGAGGAGAATGCACTCTCTGTTGCAGGTGAATCTTTGTTGGAATACATCAAACAAGTGGTGAAAAACCCTAGCGATGACGTAGAGATTGCTACAAAAGAATCCAAGGTGGCGCGTGCAGCTGGACAAGTCTACTTCAATATCCTGGTTCCATTCGTGATGAGGGCCTTTATGGAAGGGGTATATGGTGTACGTGTACAGGATATAGGAGAACCAATGTCAACGAGATTGGGAGGTTTGTTAAGAGATTGGGAGAATTGGAAGTCGTTGTGATTGGTTCTGCGGATCTTGAGTCATAGGCGTGATTCGCTTCCTGATACTCATTGTTATTGTCTTTCTTATCGACATGTGAGATTCGTAGACTATACCATGTTTGAAAGTCTCCTGCGATCGTATAATATATTATATATGTGAATCTTTTCTATTCAAACTCAAAACTTGAATGAGACTAGCTGTATTCAAGTATGCCGCTCATGGGGCATGTGGAATACTTGATAACTTGGTTTGTGCGAAGGCCGCTGATGATGGTGTTTTTCTGATATCATGGCGGCATGGGCGCTTACGCAAGATGCACATTCCGTCGGTGAAATCACCACTTCGCCATGGCCGAACAACGCTTACTTGACGTCATGCGGCATGTCCTGCTCTCTATTCCTAAACGAGTTTATTGTTCTCGGTTCTCGGCAAAGAATGAAACAGTAACGTTTGTATCCTTGTGCAATAGTGACAGTCAGGGATGAAATTGACAAAGTTCCCCACGGATGCGAGTGTCAATTTATATTCGGTCTCCATTTTATGGCGCCCATGGGACCATTGGAGCGCTGAACGCGGCTAGTTTCACACGAGGTGCGCAGAGTATGGTACAGTAGTAGCTGAGCAATGAGAGACGGATTTGGATTGGTGGCCCAGCTGTCTTTTTGTTTTGCGAGTGCTGTTGGAATTCAGGGCGGATTTAAAGTTTGTGCTATACAAAAAGCCAGTCGGAGGTTTAGGAGATGGTGTGAACTGTGAAAAAGTATCTTGTCCTCTCTTTTTGTTAGTGGTATTAGCTGTTATTCGGAAGGAACTCGCCGGGAAAATATGCATATCCTCTTTGACGCACATGTTCGAGCCACCTTGTCACTCTATAAATTTCCGAGCTTGCAGTAATACATGTATCACGGCTATGAGTAAAGTTGAGGGTAATCGGGTTGGATGGTTAAGGTGAGTGCTGCGCACCCGACATTTGGTCACCTTGCGTTACTGTTTTACTGGTGCAGTACCACTTACCGCCTGCCGGTGCAAGGGACACAGTTATTCCGCTGTATTGTGAGATAATAATATCATAATATAATATATAGCAATGTAAAATACGTACCTCAGACCCAAAAGTAGTGCTAACCTATGAGAAAGATAGCCTGAGTCCGCTCCCGAAAGACGGAATGATGGGGTATGTGTGTGTGTATCTGTGACGGGATTTCCGCGGGTTGATCCAGGTGAAACGGTCGGGACAATGTCGTGTGTATCACTCAAATCATTGTCCCCAGTGGCATCGCGTCAACGGGCTGTACAGCTCCAGTAACCAAGATGTATGGATGACCTGATACATGATGAATGTCGTGCGTTTTGGCATGTATGTTGGGCACGCACGGTTTGTCGTCGTCGTTCAAATCCCAGGAGATGGACAGAGCCTCAGGCTGAAGTCAACATGGCCATTAACCAATGGGATCAAAGTATAGTACTGCCAGTGGCTGACACGTGGGATTGATATAATGATGCTTCTGCGTGGGTCACAATTACTTATAAAAGATAGACTCTACACATGGGAGACAAAAGCTGTGTTCGTGCTGCCCTTTATTTTTGTATTATTTTTTTCTTTCTTTCTTCGTTTCGTCTCAATGGCAGGTGCATCATCAGGGATACCTGCCAATCACGATTGATGACGCGAGAGACACGAGATGGTGTGTGGACTGTATGATTTGTGTGTGTTAAGTGAAATGGATTTCGAAAGAATTCTCATGTTGGTGCTGTTCCTAGCTTCAATTGGGGCCGGACTGCGGGTTTCCAGTGCTGTCAAGCGATATAGTGATATCCAGTAGGTAGGAAACTCGGACTAACTATGACGGATGCATATATATATCGCCACATAGGGACAACAACAGTCGTGAGGGGCATAGGGTTCAAGTTGTGCAATTTTGTCGCACTGTTCACCACAGTCTGGAGGCCAATGATGTACGTCAGATGCAATACTAGGGTTTACAATGTTTCGTCAGGTCAAAATCATGGTACCACTTACAGTACATGGCACGGCAGTTGCCTGATGTGACAAAACGCTTGGCCATGGTGGCCCCTGTTGGCATTATCCCTGACAGTTGTGATTACTACATGATCCCTCGCTGCATTCTTCAGCGACATTGTTCGTCAAATGGGGGAGCAATACGATATGGTCAATTGGCTACCCGGTATCTGTTATCGGTGGTACTTGCGTATGTGGACAGTCTGTAGTGTCTCAGGTAGACATTACAATAATACAGATGCAAACCATGCACGCGCCCAAGCGATGGCCTCAGGTTCATATGCGCCCTTGTCGGCTTTTGACCAATGGAGGGCCCCACACACTTGAGTAACAAAACTCGAACACAACATCGGACCACCGCACCGAGGCATACAACCAGACATAATGTCAAATGTCAAAAAGCGTTTGGAGCTCAAGCAGGCAGCCAGGTTAATTTAGAGTTGCAATTGTCCCTGGCCCCACTCTCCATTCTAGGTCATCTATCTGCTTATTGTTCTTGTCAGTCCCATTTTTTCCAGACTAATAGCCACCGATGTAGGTATGCAGGTAATCCACACGCATTGTCTTCAAGGGCACTTTCCTGGAAATGAGCTTTCTCAACATGTGCATGAAGCAACCACAAGCGTTGAATGTGACCCTGTGAGAATATGAGTCATCATTTCACAAGCTGACCCTATGAACGATCGATCGGACTGCCAGAGATGGTCAAGTAGCGTAAGCGAGATTGGCGCATTGGGACACCGATCCTACTAAAGGGACACACCATGTTCTGTTGACATGATGAGGTGTTGTAGCTATTCCATTGTTCGGAGCTACAATACGGATAAGAGATGATCAGTAGTTCAAAATGGGTTAGACAGAGTAAATGGTGTCTTGACTGGTTGATCCATATCCACACGCACTCACCCCCTCAAATCCGCACACTTCGGGAACATTATTCCAGAGCCAAGCATTTGCGCAAAGCTGGAATCCATTGCTTTAGCTTGCGGTGCCATAACGGAAGGGGCGCTTCCAAAGAGTCTACATACCAGGGTTGGTTGTTTTACTTTCGGCTTCAAGTGGCACTGTGATTTAGACCACTGATTAATGGACTGATTAACATGACCTGCGGCTTTACGGATGTGCGCTGTACTATATTCAGGGGCTAGACAAGAAGAGACTTTGGACGATAGGCAATTAACCCGCACATTCTAGCTGTGATTCGCCTTCCAATGAGTAGTATAGGCACGTCGTAGCAGCTAATTTATTTCGGGAATTCTCTATTTGTATTCTTCAGTTTTGAAATGCGATATCGGAGACCAGTGGACAAAAAGAATCATCAGCTGGGAAGAAACCTAGGGGGAGTAGCTGCATTCCATGACGGCATCTTTCAATGCATTGGGCCGGTATCTTTCCGGTGGATGAGAAACTGGAATAAGATTAGTCATTCTGACTTGCTTTCAACTTACTGCCAATAGAGAAGGAGAAAGCTTCCAGAATACGGACATTCACACATTAAAAGGACGGCTTGATAGGCCGGTATGAAGAATTGAAGCCACATACATGCGTTTATTACTTTAAACGTGTGGCGAGGGAGCCGTCATTCTGACATAAGAAGTTCTATAGAGTTTCATTGGAGAGTTGGACTGGGTGGTTGAGCGGAGACGTTGTTATTGGTTGCTGTGTAGGATGTCGGAGATTGCAGAACGGAAAAGAATAGCTTGTTGTGGTGCCCGCAGGAGTCTTCCAGAATGCAGAGCAGCGACAACGTTCTCGCCTTCATATAAGTTGTAAACGCGGCGAGCATCCCCGAGCCTTGTAAGCATGGTAGCCTATCAGAAAGAAAGCAGTGAAGATTTGATTCAGAGTTTGTACGACATGGACGAGAAAGCCGGGAAAGAACGTGTACGGTTGGGAGAACAAGGTATGGGGGGGAGTATAAGTAAGAAAGAATCCTAGTGGAACCTCGTTGTGTACGAAGGTTGAGTGGCAGGGCGACGAGATTACTTTTGTTGCATAGCCTCGAGGAGGAAGCAAAGCATCGTGAACCGGGTAAATACTATCGTAATTGCTGGGAGTCACTACAGAGTCAGAGTCGATGGAATCGGGCACGCGAGATCTCCGTGATGACCAAAAGGGGAAATCGACGACCAGGGAAGCGGAGATTTCCAGAAAGAATTAATTCGGACGGTGACTTGCCTCCTTTTTGTTTACATCTCAGATCTCAGATCTCAGATCCCATTATCCCTCTCTCATTCATATACCCGACCGTGACCGTCCTCATCTCTCTTTACCTTCCTCAATGCCTTTCTTCGCCCTCCCTGTATTCCTCTCCTCCTTATTCGCCTCTCCACATCTACCAGAGCATGACCTCTCTTTCAACCTTTTACCATCCAATTCCTCCTTCAACTTGTCACCCTCTCTGCAGCTTCCAAACCGTGTACCAAACCCGGCGGACATCCCACTCGAAATTATTATCTCTATTCTTGAACTCTTGTATCACAATGACAACTTACAAGTTGATATCGACATGTTGAAAACTTGCTCTCTTGTCTCTAGAGCGTGGTCTGTGCCGGCGCAGAAGCTCCTCTTTCGTCACGTCACCTTGCAGAACCAAAGGTCACTGGAATCATTCATTGACGCAATTGACAGATCCACCTCACGCGGTTGCATGCTCGGAGATGCAGTACACTCGCTACGAGTCACCATGGATCACAACCAGCCTTCTGGCATCCACCAGCACTCGTTCGCGTTAGGCGTTACATTATGTCCCAATCTCAGAGAGCTTAACCTGTCCCTATATGGATGTGCCGCCCCAGGTAGCGACGTTGTCGGTGCAGCTGATCAAACGCGTATGATGCGGCCCGCCCCCCTATTTGATGAACATACCATCCAGATTCTCAAGTCAGGCCCTGCGATCACTGCGCTGGAATTCAATAACTGGTCTGACAATGAGCAGTCGACTACACAGTTGCTGGAGGTCTGGCCCAGTCTCAAGTCCCTTGCTATTACGGGAACGATCCCCCATATTTCCTCCGAGTCATCTGAGCCGCTGCCCTGTGCGCTCACCAACCTACGCCTGAATCTCCAAAAGCCTCCTTCGGCTGATTTCATGGACTGGCTCCTTTACAATTCCTCTCAGACCCTTCGCCAACTAGAATTCGAGCGAGAGCCACCGATACAGCTATTGGAATACCTGACGAGCATCTATGGTCCTACCTTACATTCCCTTTCTCTCCCGTCTTTTAGCTCGCCAAAGCAGGCATTTGTTAAACAATGTACTGGCCTCCGCGAGATAAAGACCGAAAGCCCCTCGGTGTTGTCTGCCATTTACCGTGAGCTTCCAGAAACCTTGGAACACATGGCATTTGGCATGGACAGAGATTCTTCGCTTCATTCGATTATTGAAGCTGTCAAGAGTAAGAATTCGCTCAAGTCGATCACAGCTCTGCTATGGACAGGTGGCGAGCTTCATACCCACCTTTCCAAGCTCAAGATCCAGTGTGCATGGCGAGGCGTGGACTTGAAAGTAACGAACGACATTCGGGCTTTCCGATTGATGACTGTGAGTTTAGTTTCTAACGTGCTTCGGCCAAATTTTAATGTGTGATTGTATCTTTCAGAGAGGAAGCCCTATTACGTCTTGGATGTAATTATTGTGCATTACCAGGCAACATCAACGACATGTGTTCTTGAGGTTTCAACCCGCCAATTACTCACAATCCACTACTTTTCAATTTCTCGATTTGTATCCATAGCCCTTTCATCCTCAACGAAGCACACGACGGCAGAAAACGACAAATTTCTTTCTTTTCTACTATGACGACGATTTCTTGCTCTGCTACATTTTTTACGACAACTCATTGACGACATTGCAGGGTTGACATGGTATTCTTTTTTCAAATTGTACTAAGCCATCATATTTTTTTTTTACGATAACAATTACTCAATTTGGTTATTCAACGACATTTAGGAAACTTAGGACACGACTAGAATTCAGATTATATTCACTTAATGCTTACTATTATTGCATAACCACTATCTACATTTTCATTATTCCGCATTCCACACTAGGGAGTCTAACAATTAGCATTACAACTATTCCACTGGGAGGTAGATCTCGGGGAGTTGTACCAAACAAGATTATGGGTTTCAAATTTTCTTTAATCACCTTTTTTCTTGAGTGAACAAGGGTAGTTCCGTCAAATAAGCTACAAGCTAGAATAGAGGGGACTTTGAAATGAGCCGAGGAGATATACAAATCAAAGTTGTTGAACGGCGGATCACTTTAGCTTGTAGTGTATTTTACGCCACAACGTACAAACAAGAGCAAAGAGAACTGGAGATGTCGAGCACAGCATTTTTGTGACTTGGGTCAGTTGGCCAGTTTCGCCCAGCCTTGCATATCCATGGCTTCCTCCTCGTCCCTCTCCTCTCTTGTCCGCTCTTCGACTAGCATGGTCACAGAAGATGACCTTGACCGCCAAGTAGCCGAACTCATCCTCCGAGAAGCCAAGAAAAAGGCTGAGCGCTATGGCCAGCAGGGTATCCGTGCATATATCTCCAGTAACCTGTGCGTCTCTCGTCAAACCCTCTCCCTCAAGTCTGCTAAACATGCAAACTGACTCCTTCTCTCTACACCTGTTTCACTCAACTGCGCTCGATACGCATGTATACATGCATCACTTGGGACTAACAACACAAAACCTGTGCTACAACCCATCTGTCTGAACTGTCCAAACTGCCTCCCCCAAAAATAGTATAGATAGCAACGCGCCGCGAACTAACAAGCGGTTCCTGTCATCCATCATCCGGAGTACAGATGACCACAACAAGACGATCCTCCGTGCACAGGCGCTTGCTGCACAGGAAATTAAACGGGAGCGAGAAGACCGGGAGCGACGAGAACGGCGTATGCGGGCGCGGGAAGCCGCTGATGCACATCGCTCTCGGCGCTCACCCTCCAGCAGCAGCCCACGACGACACCGCCGGCGGAGACGCCACAGTCGTCATCGACATTATGGTAGCACCGGTGGTGTGCGTCATCGGTACCGCGAGTTCGATGAGGAACAGGATGCTTGGGATAGATGGGATGGACGGAACGCGGATAGGAGTGAAAGGAAGAGGAACGGGAGGAACTGGGAGAGGGAAAGTGAGAACGAGAGCAATGAAGATAACAGTCGTGTGAAACGAAAAATCAAAGGAAAGGGCAAGGAAAGGGATGTTGACAAGGAAGGGAATTCGAGTCGAAGGAAGGGGCACAGGTCAGGATCTCGTTCGAGGAGTCGGCCGCCATCGAGTGAGCGGCATTCGATACGAATTAGTAAGCGGGGTAGGAGTCGTACCCGATCCTCAGAAAGGGATGGATATCAGGGAAGGCAGGGAGACGAAAAACGCCACAAACACAATGGTAGTTGTCATCATCGTGAGGGGTCGCAAAACTCCAGAACATCCAGTCCTACACCGTCAAGCGACCCCACGGAAGATGAAACGTTGAAGAAATATCGCAGACAACGAACCCAGTCGCCTAGAGATAGAGACCATTCCCATTCTCGTTCCCCTTCTAGAAGGAAGTTGCGGAATGTGGTCTCGCATGATGATGACCCTGTGAGCAAGAAACGACGGCGGTCCAAGTCGCCATTGCGTAGTGATGAAGCGGATGATAGTCGTCCACAGACGTCGTCTATGAGAAAGGAGACTCGGACGCGCGATAACTCACCAGCTAAACGTGACCGCTCTTCCTCTGTTGAATCCTTGTCAGCCCACACCGCACGACGTAAGCGTGCTAAAATGAAAAAGATTGAGGACGATTCAGACTCTCAGCCCCTCTCGTGGTCTTCATCGCCTCCACCAGGACCAGAACCAGCGGCAACCGTACCGTCCAAGATGGACAAGTACTTTGAAGAGTCCTATGATCCCAGACTAGATGTTGCGCCTCTGACAATACCCCAGATTCCAGCCACGGGATTGATAAACAATGCCGAGTTCGAGGGTTGGGATGCTATGTTAGAACTTCTCAAGTTGCGCAAGGAAGATAAAGAGGAAAAGAAGAGACTAGAGCGGTTGGGTCTGTTGCCCAAGGTGAAGAGTAAAGAAAAAAAGAAGGGCGTTATCATCTCTTCTACCGCAGCTGCCGAGAGGTGGAACGCGGAAAGCACAAGTATCTTGGATATTGCGTATAAAAAGAAAGGAGACGTCAGAGAATGGGATTTGGGAAAGGAAGGGGTGACATGAGCACACACTGCAATAGCAGTGCGCCATCTCTCTCACCTTTGGTTTGGTTATTATTACATTATACACATTGCACACATTATCAGCCGAATACTGCTTTGCATTCAAGCTTTCATTTCATTTTTTTTCTTCCTACGGAAAATATAGACTGGACTATTGTAGACCTTTCCTCCCGTTTCGCATTGTAGATGCTCTGTCCTGCTATTCGAACCAAATCCCAACTGTGCTTAGGCCGGGTATTATTATATTATTAGGCTTGTGCTATGTGACGAATGACCATCATCTCCTCGGCGCTTAGCTGGTCGGCGACAGCTGAGAAGTTGTTGGTGTTCCTCGTAGCACAGTCTTTAATAAACGAAGCAAGATGGGCCTAAAAGAGGATTCACGTCAAGATACCCTAGATTAAACCTCAATTTTCTTAAGGAATACAGACCTGCAAGTCCATTTGAGATACCAGATCGTTTTTTAGATCTTCATCGCCCTGTTCGTCTAGAATATCATCATTGTCAAACGCGAAGCCTCTAGGCCCGATCATCTCTGAAAGGAATGCAAGCTCGTCATCCTTGTTCACCTTGTCTTCTTCGTCCCACTCTTCGTCCTTCGAGAATTGAAGAGAAATTTAGCCCAGAAGGTCACACTAAGAGGCGGATCAAGTTGCTGCACTCACACCATCTTCCGATTCAACTTCGAAGTTGCCTGCTCCACCCTGCGCTGTGATAGTCGCAGAATCGCCACCGGATTGGACATCGCGCAGGAGGATTTTGAGCGCTTTGACGGGGAAGGGCACCGAGGTAAACTCGTGTGGGGCTGTATGCGTTCATTCAACAATTGCATGAGGAAATTAAATAAAGATAACCACGTCATGAGGAAAAGGCTAGAACGGTGAAAGAAGATAGAGAGGGGGCGTACATTGCTTAGTCCGTGACCTTGTCATAATGACTGTCGTTGCACCATGTGCACACATACTCAGTTCAGTTTATTCAGGATGACGGGACGCGCAGCCCCCCAGAGAGACGGATAAAATAAAAGTGGAGTGTATCTCACCATTTCGTGTCTCTTGTTTGACAATGATATCCCCTTTGACCATGAGATTTTGCAGGCTTGGACGCTCAGAGAGGAATAGTTGCACCAAGGCCAAGGTGCTAACGCGGGAGGGCCAGAATCCAAGGAAGGTCTCGGCATTTTCGCACCATGTATTGATGAGAATATTGAGCGCAGATCGATCCTGTACGTGCATTGGCTCTAAGAGGTCTAGCACAGTGTCTCGCTGGTTATTGATAAGGAAGGCGAATGGGATGACAAGACTCTACGGAGGAATGAGTAATCTGACGTATTGATCCCTAAACCTAACCAACTTGGATGAAAGTGGCCGTCTTGGCGCTTATCATGCGGTTAACCATTGATTGCAAGAGTTGCGGGAGGACGGGTAGAACTGCTTCACCAGTCTGTCGCAGTAGGTGGATAATGAGGTCTCCGAGGAATAAACCACCAGATTCGTCCTGGTTCTCTAACGTCTTGGCGATCAGCATTAAGACATAGTCCAAGCCAGAACGACCGTTCACATCACGCCACGCCACAAGTTGACTGCAGTCTTTACGAATGACCGTAGTCAGGCATACGATACCGTTCTAGTATATGGAAAATCAGGAACAGAAAGCATAGCTTAACCGAAGACTGATCTACCTGCAACAAATCTCTGTCTTCGGCCTCACCCAGACATTTAAAAAGAACAGAGGCAATATGGGAAAAGAAACCTTCGGTTAATTTCTCGGAGCCTTTAACCAGGCTGTTGATCAACTGTATGGCTGAGCTTGTAATCCAGAACTCATCAGACTTGGCAGATGTCAGTGATTCTGTCAGTGCTGGCAACGCCTGATTGATCACGGCATTATTGATACTGGGCGCAGAAGAGGAAGCCAACGAGACAAGAATGTCAGTTAGCATTGAGACGAAGATTGGGTCTAAGCAAACCAGATCAATGATATGTCAACTTCCTGCATAAAACACTTACCTTTGTTATTATGCTTCCATACTTGCAAGATCGCATAGACCAAGGAATTTGCTAGTTCAATGTCAAGCCATTTGGCCTTATCTATCTCGAGTACGGAAGATATCGTTTCCAAAACAAGCAATAGCGTATCTTCATTGGTAATAGGTAGGAACGGGCAAAGGTCCTTAGCAATCCTGGATGCATATGGGAGCAGTAGCGATTCATTGCCCTCCTGACAAAAGCTGGCCAAGAAAGTATGTACATAAACGAAAGAGTTCAAGATCTAGGCGGAGCTTACTTGTGCACGGCTTTTACAGCAGAGACCTTGACGGGGATGTTTATGTTTGGGGTTTCAATCACTTGAACGGCGGCTTCCAAATATTGCGTAGCGGATTGTGTTGGGAGCAATCGGGAAAATTGGCTTGCAAAAACAAAACCTCTACCCTGCAAGAAAGGACACTCTAAATTGGAGATGTTTAATCATACATTTACGAGTGTCATAGCAGAGCTTACCAGAGAGACTGAGCACTGGAGGAATAACATTCGTCAGCAGTGCTCCAATATCAATGGGTTCCGGGCGTTCGGACTCCTGCTCAACTTCAAGGCAATCAAGAACTGCCTCCGCCTGAGATCCAAGTGATACAAGAGCAGCCTCCAGGCGTCTCCACCTATTATGACCATGAACAGTGTTTTCAAACTGTTATGGATACATACCAGTTTGCGTGACCTGCATTCTTTTCCATTTCGGATGTTCGTATGACTTCTTTCATGATCTGGTCAAAAACTCGTATCGTTTGCACAGGATTCCGATCCATGAAGACCTATTCGGCGTTCAGCTCAATTGGTATAGCCATTGATGATACGTACACCAAGCAGGTCAAAGCTGGCAACTCGAACGCTATATGTCTGAGTCTCATCCTCCTCCTGGGCAACGAAAGAATTTGGATTAGTTGCCCAAGACTCTTCCTGAGTTTCTCTTCAGATATTAGTATGAACCTGGTTGAAACAGTACACCTACATCATCATCTGTCATTTGGGTGAATTTAAAGATGGCGTCAACCATAGCGGTGAAGCGCTCTCCTTCGAACCATGTCTTTGCTTTTCCAGACCTGGCAACAGTGGAAATGAAGTCGATGATAGGACAAATCAATTGCGGAAGTTCTATTGTTTCGTCTTCCGAATTTCGGGGTGCAGACTCAGAGGGAGAGATATAATAATGAACAAAACTTGGGTACAGTTTTTGCAAGTGATGTAGAGACGAATTGAGAAATTCTTGCAGGTAATGAGTTAATGCTCTGGGGAAAGAAGTATGCATAGTATCCAATGTCTATTCGTATATCAGTGAGGGCAATTATTGATCTGTTTTTTATCCGTACCTTGAATACTTGGATCCTTACAGTCAATCCATCCCAGTTGTCACTTCGCTGCAGTTCTTGCTCTATATCTAAGTTCAGCAGCACCTTGAAGGCGTCTAACCAAACAGGAAGGACGGAAGCAGTTGCTTCTTTGACGGCTTGTGGATGTTGGTCCTTCACCATGAAGAGTGCAGTAACGCACTGTCGGAAAACTGAAACCGTTCGTGCACGTGTAGGTGCCGAATGTGACTAGAGGAGCAGTTCTAGAAGAAAAGGAACACGAACACCATTGTGCTCACCTCTGTGGATCCCAAGACAGATAGTAAAACGGGCAGCAGCTGTCGGAGGACAGGAAGAATTTGATCCTCAGTCAAGTCAGACTTGATGAACTCCGTGAAGAGTTGCATAGCTCCGTGCACTGAATTTGGAGAACCGGAGGATATTAGATTAACAAGGAAGTTAAGAAGGTCAGGGTATTCATCAGGCCAGTCACTATTTGCAATCGACGAGAGTGTATGGGCCTAGAATGTCTGCAATATATAATCCACGTGAAATGACACAAGCGGATGTCCAACTCACGCAAAGGCTGCGTATCCTTCGATCGGGATCTGACAGGCCTTGGAAGACAGCTTGACGAATCTGGGTTTTAATCTGCAATATGAACTGTATTGGCGCTACAACATATAAGTATTGAGGCTACTGTAGCTACCGTTACTGGTGGTGCAGAACCTTTAAATGTGTGGAAGATAGGTGACCAACGTTCTTTGACATATTTTCGAAGTAGGATGCTTGCAGAGTGCTAGCCAAGAAGATCAAGTCGCGTATTCCGAAGAGAGGACGCGTTACACTTATCTGTCGCAAGGGAAGTTCAGCATCCTGAGCAAGGATGAGGTGCGATAAAGCCAAGCCAGTCTCTGTTGGACGCGCCAGGGACAGATGCTAGATCAGATGGGTGGGTAAAGAGGAGGAAAGTTGGAGAGAACTGGCCTGGATTTTTGAACAACTCAGCCAGCTTGAGTTCTGCGGATATCCTGATATTGGGATCTGAACTGAGAGTGGCAGCAAGACATTCCTGGAGGTTTGTGAAGGACATGGTAGTGGAAGCACCGAAAGGAATGCGTTAAATTGAAATTAAATTTAAATAAAGCACGTGCCTTTTAGACGCGTCGTAGGCCCTGACTTTCTCTTTCCCCTCGTTCACGTCCCTCCTTCCCTCTTTATTCAAATGCCACCCAGGGCCACAACCGGCATCAGACGTAGAAAGCGTCGAAAGCTCCATAAGAATGGAAATGTTCTCATCAATGCATCTAATTCAACGGTGGCAACCAAGCCGAAGCTTGCCAGACGAGGCAAATTAGCTCAACTCACAAATATGCCCTTGGATATTCTATATGAGGTTTGATAGAAGCTATATACTAGCAATATGATATGAATAGTCACTTCCAAGATCTTTGGACATTTGGGCTCTTATGATCTCCTCAAGCTCTCAAGAATGGCCAAAATGCTCAGACGTGTTCTTCTCAATCCATCCTCTGTCTCGGTCTGGAGAAATGCCCGTTTGAATACTGGGCTACCAGATTGTCCTGCAGACATGACTGAGCCCCAATGGGCAAATCTTGCATTCTCCCCTCATTGCCATGTGGGTATTTAGTGTGATACCTGGACTCGTAGTTGGTTAATCGCCCTAGTTCTGTCTCACGGGTGGTGCTCGGATAGTGGAATGGAGATTCCGTCTTCGCGCTTGCACAAGATGTGCCAAGGATCAGTAAGCCTCAATTCTATATCAATGTTATTATCACGCAATTACAATTGCCCTCATAAGCTTGACTGAAACATTACCTGCGTTTGAAATTCGTGGTGTGCCTGCTGATCGCCTATTGCCAACTAGACAAGCTCAGAGTATGTGCACCCCACTCCTGCTTTCCCTGCTTTCCCTGATATACATCAGAACGTTATAAGTTGGTCTTTGCTAACCGCGATCGTCTAAAGCTCTGCCAAGAACTTGAAGCAAGAACCAACAACCAGGAGGAACTATCGGACTTTTTGGCAAAACAAAAGTCTTATGTAGCAGACTTGTTGAAAGTGAGCCGCGTGGTTCTTTTCACATTTTCAGTCCCTCATAAGTATGCAACAGCATGCGGTAGCTTGTGAGAAGTGGGCCAAAACCCAGAATCAGGAACGATCAATGGAACTTGATCGTCTGAGATTAGGTAGAAAAACAGCGTGAGTGCCTCTTCCACCTCCGAGTTGTGAGCTCATTACCATGGACAGCATAATCGAAAAGCTAAGGGCCTTAGGGTGGGGGTTAGATGTCGATAGCATGAGAGACCCCGATTCTCTTGCAGATCACAAGCTCGTCAAGGTGCCCCAGAGGCTAACTGATCGAAGTATATACCCATTCCTTATGCCTTGGTATCTGCTCACCTGTTGCAGTTTGGTCTAACATTCGTGTTCCAATCATTGAATTCATGGAAAAGATGCGCAGGAAGAGGATCGAACGTGAACAGATTGAGATTATCATGAATCGAAAGGCCACTGCTCTGAATGTTCTTCGAAACTACAAGAACAAGTTATTACCTGATGATAAAGTCATGCCAGCACCTGTTGATTTTTGTAATATGGAACCTATCAAGGCTATGATCAACCAACCACTGGATATTTCAATCAACGAGGAAAGCTTCGATCCTATCGTTCCGCAGATGGCTGAATTGTTCTCCCTGTGGAGAAAGGGGATACACTATGACTTGTTTATTAGGGCTAAATCCACAAACCGACTTCCTTTTTCGCTCTTTGAATACGATGACCTAGATGATATTTATGGAGAACAAAGTTCTGAAAGTGAAACGGATGAAGATGAAGATGATTCTTCCACTGAAGCAGAAGTCATGTCAAAACTTCAGCTGGCCACCACAATATTTTGTTGCAGAGAATGTGGCCTTAACTCCTTGATCTCGTATTTTGACTCGCCATCAAGCAGACCATTGTTCTTTCCAGAGATTCTTCAACATCCGTGCTTAACCCGTCAATGCGATTTTGGCTTCCCAACCTATGCTGTTTTTGATCCTTCTAAAGCACTTCGTGATTCACCACGGACTAGAACAAGTTGGAATGCACACGCATTGATATTGAACCGCAGATTGAAGAACATGGCTGAACGCATTGTTCTATCATCTGGTCTAGATCCAAAAGTGGCAACGGCGGCTGACCTGGATGCACAGAATTTATACTATGCATGTTTGGACTGTATCGATATATCCATGATTTCAGTTGCTGACGGTATGGGAATGACTCCAGTATTCATGTGGCGAGAAGCAGTAGGTCAATTGCTAATACGTCAGATCTATACTTGATTTTTCTCCAGGTGAGACATCAAGCCGAACTTCACGATGAAGTCACAGATTGGCACATCGTTGATGAAGACGAATTTAACGAGAATCGCGTCCAGCCCTTGGAAAATGAGGATGATGGTGGTGACAATCCCTTGCGATCACTCTGGTGTTGTACCCTTTGCCGTGACACTCCTGATGAGCAGGACCCTATGTGTCTCAGTGCAATTTTTCACCACTTGTCATCAAGGTGTGTCACACGTGCTTTCAACCATTAGCCAAAGCTAAAACCCAATAGACATGAAGTCACCGATGGGGTGCTGAACGAAGATTATTATAAATCCTCTTACGCTGCTTCTAAATATTTAACCCACCCACCGTACAAAATGCTAGTTTCATTTCGCTCTTTGCCTCCCCAATACTTCTAATTCTAATACTCCACTGTCATGGCTGACATGCGTCAATTGCAGCTGGCTAATTGTAGTTATAGCTCTATAATTCTTTAGGATAACGCTATTTCACGTAATGCATTCAATACTGGAGAGCTAAAGGAAATCATTATAGCCAGAATGCCAGTAAGCTTGTAAGTACCAAAGTACCATATATAGTGACTAGACCACCAGCTCCCCTTCAACGCTCTCAGGCTCGAGACCTAATCTTTCTAGGACTGAATCATAGCGTTGTCGATCTGATCGCTTGAGGTATCGTAGTATTTTAGCCCGTTTGTGTATTAGCTTACGCAGTCCACGACGATTACCAACGTCCCTACGGAAATTTGTAAGGTGTGAGTAGAGGTTACGAATTTTGTAAGTCAACAGTGCAGCTAAATAAAGGCGGAATATTAGCGAATAAGAAACAGAATATTTGAAACAAACACGCCTTGCACTTCAACCCTGCCCGTGTCATATGGGTTTTCCGGCGTCGAGAAAGCATGGATAATTCTTCTCCGGTTCTCGTATGCGATACCCTCAGCGTTGGCATTCCTCAAATCAATCACCTTGGCAAAACTATTGGCCTTGAAAAGTTCTGATTCTTGACCTTTAGCAAGATTTTCAGCAAGGAGCTCTGGAGGTGCCCCTTTATTCCCCAAAACAGAAGCTTGTGCAGAGAGCATTGGTAGGTGACGGAAGAGCATTTCCTTCTCGATTTCTCCGACGCCGAAGTTCAGGTACTTGGGCGTTTGAACTGTACCAATGGGTTGTGAAGTCGGCTCAAAACCAGAGGAAGGAGAACGGAGGTCCTCTTCGATGATGATAGCTTTGGCGAGGTCGCATTGAGTCCATTTATTGGTATCACCAGGACGGCTACCGAGAACAACGTGAGGGCGTGTCTCAATGGCTTGTCGACGCTTTTCTTGCTTGATGAGGGTATTTGACTTTTTAGAGTCCTTGGAAGCACGTAGAGTATTAGAGGTGTGAAAGAATGCGGCAGAACGGGTGTAGATGCATGATGTTGCTAGCGCTGATGAGGATGCCACAGCCCTAGAGCCTGAGTATTATCGAGTTAAGAGCTGACATAGTTTGAGCATGAGAGTGAGAGTCAACTTGCCTTGGGGTAAACACGCTCTGAACATCAACAGCCAGCCCAAGAATTTACTTTTCTGAGTGTGCCGATGTGCCAGATTTGGATGGTGAAACTCACATGACCGTGAGAGTATATCGAGGCGTATAAAAGAGTGAGCATGCTACTTTTTTCCTCTTTTTCTAGGGAGAATGCCACGCTGCGCGATGAAGGTCTCTCGACCGTCGATGACAGTGCCAGAAACCCTTCCAAGGGTACCTGATCTCCGCAGACCGAATAACCAGTCTAGGAAGTGTCGTTTTGACGTCTTAGAGGAATCGGCATGTCGACTAAAGCTGGTACATTTCGTGAATAAATATTCGTCTTATTTCTCGTACTTTCGTGTGATCTTGCGTTGTCTGGTGTAATGGAATACAGTACCCCGTCTAGAGGGCGGTGGGCATTGGGGAATTGACCTGTAGTCCCCGTGGGAAGCGATCAAGATTTTTTTGTACCATCCCTCGACATTCAGAACAGGCACCCCAACGGTACGGCAATGGCGCCAACGAAAAAGTCCAGCGCGCCGTCAAAAACACGGTCGTCATCATCATCTATATCTCTCAAGAAAGTGAAGGGAGAAAACTTTTATCGCAATGCGAAACAAGTCGGTAGACTGAAAATGCTCAATAGCGGCAAGGCTGTCCGCGATAAGGATGGTAAAATCATAGAAGCTGCCGCGTTCCAGAAGGGGGAAAGTGAGACCAAGCCAGGGAGAGTGCAGCCAGATCGTAGATGGTTTGGTGAGTACAAAGCTTACGAGAAAATGTGAAATGCTGATTGTAGTATGCAGGTAACACAAGAGTAATTTCTCAAACAGCTCTGGACCATTTCAGATCAAGTCTCTCGACGAAGAAGGATGATCCGTATACTGTTCTGCTTCGGAGAAACAAGTTACCTATGGCACTATTGGACGATGCTGCCAACCCGAACTTACGCAAAGTTCGTTGTCCTTTTTATTTAAGATTTTCATATGGTTTGAATCAATATCCCATCAGCGTTCACATATTGTGGAAACAGAGCCGTTTTCCGAAACGTTCGGTCCCAAAGCACAACGGAAAAAGCCAAAGATTGACGCCAACTCGTTTGAGGAGCTTGGTAAACAGGGTGCAGCTGCTGCGGAGGAGGCTGAAGAAGCTGCACAGGAGGCAGGGACGAGTGTTGCAGGTGAGTCCCATCCAATACGCTCAAGTGCCATGTTGATTACCCTTCGAACTAGAGCCACTGGCATCCTCGATTGCTGAACCACAGACGCACGCTGACTTCAATGAACCAATATACGCCAAAGGAACGTCACGTCGTATATACGGAGAACTCTACAAGGTTATCGACTCCTCTGATGTAATTCTACATATTTTGGACGCACGAGATCCTCTCGGAACCATGTGTGAATCCGTACTCGAATACATCAAAAAAGAAAAGGCCCACAAGCAAGTTGTGTTAATCATCAACAAATGCGACTTAGTGCCAAACTGGGTTACGGTAAGCTGAATTCTTCCTATCAATGCAACTGCCTTGATGCATTAGTAGGCGAGATATATCCAGCATTTAACTCCTCGTTACCCTACTTTGGCCTTCCACGCGTCGCCTAATCATTCGTTTGGTAAAGGATCCCTGATACAACTTTTGAGGCAGTTTTCCCGGTTACATTCCGATAGGAAGCAGATATCGGTTGGTTTTGTTGGCTATCCTAATGTTGGAAAGAGCAGCGTAATAAATACTCTCAAAAGTGGTAAAGTTTGTCGTGTTGCGCCAGTTCCGGGCGAGACCAAAGTACGCCAGTTCATTACTACCTCTGCAATACCTGACGTCCACCTATCTAGGTTTGGCAATATATCACATTAACGCGCCGCATATACCTCATTGATTGTCCCGGTATCGTACCTACCTCTGCACATGATACACAGACCGCCACTGTTCTCAAGGGCGTTGTTCGCGTTGAAGCTCTGTCCACACCATCTGAACATATACCCACCCTTATGGAACGCGTAAAGCCTTTGTATCTCTCACGGACATATGGTATCACACTACCACAAGCGGATGACCCTACACAAGGCTGGGAACCCGAGGTATTCTTGGACAAACTTGCACGTATGAAGGGACGATTATTGAAACATGGTGAACCTGACCTGGATTCGGTGGCAAAAATAGTTCTGAGTGATTGGGTGAGGGGAAGAATACCATTCTTTGTCCCTCCTCCTGAGCGACCCGAGGAGTTGAACGAGGCGGAAGCGAAGAATAAAAGGGGCAAGGAAAAGGCGGCCAACGTTGAACCTGAGCTCCCCCAGGTAAAACAAAACCTTGGTTCGATAATCCAAAAGAATACATTCCTGGCCGAAGACATCAAACCTTTGGATGACGAGTTTATTAGGGATCAGGAGGATAATGTGGAAGAAGAAAGTGAGAGTGACTCAGAGAAAGAAGTGGTCGAAGATGATGAGGAAGAACTGAAGTGGACAGATGTCTTTGAAGGCATCAAGGAGGATGGTGAAGAGGATATGGATGAGGAACGAGAAGCAGCCCATCGCGATTTTGCAGAAGAAGAGCAAGAAACCAAGCATAAAAAGGAACCACGTATGAAAACTAATAAGGTGAGTCGGGCATTCCCGAACGTTGTCCCTGCTGCTGATATACATCATTCCGATAGCGCAAAGCCGAGAATTTCTACACGAATGCGAATGTTAAGAATAAGAATAGACAGAAGGCAGCGCTATTGAAATCGCTATCGACAGGAAAGAGAGGGGAAAGAACAAAACGGGGGAAGAATGCGTAAGGCTGAACGGAGGTCCGAGGAGTGGTTAACAATTAGGTAGGTACAAGTCTAAACGCCTGTGGCTTGGATGACGCTATGCATTATAGAATAGCAGTGGCGTAATTACTGTAAATCTTGTACTTCTCTCTGCTGTAGCTTTACAGTACTGGGCTCCAAGATGTCCGGGCTGAGTATCTCCAACGATCTATGAAAGACTGGGGTGACTGACTTCAAATTTGAAATCATGACGGTGTTTAAGCGGAAGAAACGAGTTGACGGGTAGGTTCGGAGCCAATCGACTTCTCCATCTTATCTTCAGGCGTGGGAATTTGAGATGAATACTAAGGCTGATCGATTTCGCATTTGCATTAATCCTCACCCCATCATCTAGCAATGTCTATAAGCAAGATTCACGCTCGCCAGGTATGTTCTTGCATTCTCTACTTCCTGGTCATCGCCCCATAACATGTCGATGCCTAGATCTTCGACTCTCGCGGTAACCCTACCGTCGAGGTCGACATCCACACTTCAAAGGGTGAGCGCGTGCTAACACGATTAGATATCAATTGATTAATCCGTTTCTAGGTCGCTTCCGCGCTGCCGTTCCCTCCGGTGCTTCCACCGGTATTCACGAAGCCGTTGAGCTTCGTGATGGTGACAAGAATGCCTATGTGGGCAAAGGTAGGCCCCTAAAGCGCATATAGTCAATGTTTTGGCCATGACTGACAATTGCTAGGTGTCAGCCAAGCAGTCAAGAATGTGAACGATATTATTGCACCCGCACTCATCAAATCTGGTTTGAAACCAACAAACCAAAAGGACATTGATGACTTCCTCATCAAGCTCGACGGTACACCGAACAAGGGTCAGCTCGGTGCTAATGCAATCCTTGCCGTCTCCATTGCCATTGCCGAGGCCGGTGCTGCTGAGAAAGGTGTACCTCTCTACCAACATCTTGCTGACCTTGCTGGCGTGAAGCCTCCCTTCCTTCTCCCCTGCCCTGCATTTAATGTCATTAATGGTGGATCACATGCCGGGAACAAACTTGCGTTCCAAGAATTTATGCTCATGCCTACCGGTGCAACATCCTTCACAGAGGCTATGAAGATGGGTACAGAGACCTACCACACCCTCAAGAAAGTCATCAACGCTAAATATGGAATTGATGGTAATCATATCACTGTCTCGTGCTGCTCTACGTGCTGATTACACAACTAGCTGTAAATGTCGGTGACGAAGGTGGCTTCGCGCCTAACGTATCTGGCGCTGATGAGTCTCTTGAGCTGCTCACAGAGGCCATTAAAAAGGCTGGATATGAGGGGAAGATCAAGATTGCGCTCGATGTTGCTTCTTCCGAATTCTACAAAGATGGTAAATACGACCTGGACTTCAAAAACCCGAACTCTGACCCCAGCAAATGGATCTCCGGTGTTGAACTGGCTAATTTGTACCTGGGTTATATCAAAAAGTACCCCATTGTCTCTATCGAAGACCCCTTTGAACAGGATGACTGGGAGGCTTGGACCCACTTCAACTCCCAGAGTGGTATCCAGATTGTTGGTGATGACTTGACCGTCACCAATCCATTACGCATTAAAACTGCCATCGAAAAGAAAGCCTGCAGTGGGTTACTCCTGAAGGTAACATAACCACTGGATCATTGTTAATAATGAATTGAATCATGCTTGCATTCAGGTCAATCAAATCGGAACAATTTCCGAGTCAATCCAGGCGTGAGTTTCTTTTCATCATTAATGATGCACACAATTCTGAAAGTGGCAACGTTACAGTGCGCAGCTCTCTCAGTCTGATGGCTGGGGTGTCATGATCTCTCACCGCAGTGGTGAGACAGAGAACACTGTTATTGCAGATCTTTCTGTTGCTCTTGGTGTTGGTCAAATAAAAACTGGTGCTCCTGCAAGGAGTGAACGTGTCGCCAAGTACAATGCTCTGCTCCGAATTGAGTGAGTATACAAAACTTCGACGTTCCTTCATTACTCACCATTTATCCAGAGAGGAACTTGCTGGTACTGGCGCGACATATGCTGGTGACCGTGGCCTGTCCGCCGGCACCACCCCCCCTGCTATCTTGAAGAAGTAAAGAAACGTAAATGCGTGTGAACAAACTAAAGCGCTGTATCCATTACTTGCTAGATTTCGGACTGTATTTGTTGTAGTGACCCAAGAAAGTTATGCTAAATACACAAGTTAAATAAATAGATCGTAACGCGTCGTAAAGGTCGTTTCTTGTATCTCTTCTATTGCCCCATTCGATTCCTGTGTTTGACAATGTTACATCGGCCGAAAACCCGTATATCTCCAAGAAGGCGAAAAGAGAGAAGGTATTACGGAAATAGAAGGCAGCAAATCAAAAACATAAGAGCCTTGTAGGGTACCGAAAACCCGGGTTGAAAGGACAGGTGGAATGCAAAGAGCATGGCTACTAGATAATGCAAATAAGGGAAACTTTTGCGGAGGACTTTGGTTGTGAATGAGTGCGTTATATAATATGAGGATATGAATTTGACTTGCCATGGCGATTGGTGTGTGTGTGTGTGTGTGTGTGTGAACGCAGTAGAGAATGAGAAAATGGAAACAGTGTGGATAACGTAAACCAAAAAAAAGTGAAAGGCAGCTTTTATACCATATGGGGAGAGAAGAGAAGTCTTTATTTTTTGTGGGTTCGGATATTAATTTTCATTTCAGAAAGAATAGAGAAAAGAAACCAAGAGGATCCCAGTAAGAAAAGCAGAGACAGAACAGAGAGCCCCAACTTCCCACCCCCCGAGAGAGGGATAATGCAAAAGTTGAAGTGTGTGAGTTGCGAGGATGGAAAAGGGATGGCGTGTTCGAGTTCGGGTTGAGATTGAGAGTGTACGAATGGAGATGGGGTGACGGTGATAGAGAAGGTCGGAAGTGCGTGGGGAGTGGGGATAACGCCCTGTTCCTGCCTCATTGGTTGTTGCTAATCTGTTTAAACGTGCCGGGGATTGGGGAAGCAAACTACGTGCTTTGCGATTACAAGAAAAAACACTTGCAGAAAGTGGAGTGTGGAAGATGTGAGAGCAGAAGAAGCAGAGAGAAGAAAAAAGGACAAAAGATAAGGGAAAGGGTGAAAGAAATATGACAAGGAATAAGAATAAAAATTTTGATGCCCGCACCTCCCCCCTCCCTTTGAGAGTCTCGTTGATCGTGTGCATTGATGTGTATGGGTGTGTTACAGAGAGGGATGTAAATTCGTTGATGACCGTGATGAGAAAGGACCCAAGAGGACTGATAAAGCCTCCAAGCAAGCCAACTAAACTGGAGTTGAAAAAGAGGATAAACCGGGGCGGGGAGACGTGGTACTGGTAAGAGTGCCGACTAGAGTAGAGCCGTTGTATCCTTGCCCGTCGCGACGAGGTTCTTCCAGTCTTCTCTCCACTGTCGCATATTTGCGCGTAGCTTCTTGTCCCCCAGCGTCTTTTCAATCCAAAAAAGAAGTGCATTTTCGTCTTCTGGGACGAAGAAGGACGAGAGAAGGGAGAGTACAGTTTCAAAGTTTGCTGAGCTCCCAGTGATTTGTTCTTGATTATAAGATGTTTGTGTTTCGTGAATTCCATCAGGGAAAAAGGTGAAAGATACTAGCATACCTCTGTAGACCCATACAATCGCGATAGCTACAGCGATAAACACATCATACCCCTCGAACAAAAACACATCCCACAGCCTCAGCTGCGTCTGAAACGGTACCGAGTTCGCAAACAACGTGATATACCACTTTGTCGCATACGACGTTGTAGAGATTATATGCTTCTGCATTGCTGCATACACATCCGGCATCATCGTCTCCATTATCCGTTCTTGGACGTAGATGGCCTCGAGGAGCCCGGGGAATCCGGGGCTGAAGACGGTGTGTAGGGAGTAGACGTCGTGTAGCCGCACAAGGGCGGCATACACACGCTCGGGTTCAAAGTAGTTGAGGAGCGTGGCAGCAATGGGACCCATGCCTTGCACGTACCCGCACTTGTTGCAGCGTAGTGAAAAGGAATGGAGGACGTGAAATAGAGAGCGTTGTCTACACGCGAAAAAGGAAAAGAGTGGTCAGTAACCTACTCAATTCACTTCTGGGAAGTTTAGGGGGAGGGGAACGACTGTTGATAGAGAGAAGGAAGGAGTAAACCTCACCCAGCTCCATATCTCGTTCTGAACATTATATGCCCACTGATAGTCCGTGGAACATCTAAATCAATCTGAATGTCATAAGTCGAGGGCTTATCCAACGCCTCTCGATAATCATTCACTAGCGTAGCAGTCTCTCTCGGCCCAGCCGATGCATAGCGACACATCAACAGGTCCCACGCCGCACTGCGCCAGCAGTCGGGTATGCCTTTGTATGCTCTCTCCCTCAGCTTTGACTCTTTGGACGAGCGAA
Source organism: Amanita thiersii Skay4041 (assembly GCA_002554575.1). Classification (NCBI taxonomy): domain Eukaryota; kingdom Fungi; phylum Basidiomycota; class Agaricomycetes; order Agaricales; family Amanitaceae; genus Amanita; species Amanita thiersii. The sequence goes on along the minus strand of KZ302064.1, from coordinate 41,756 downwards.
TGGACCATGCTTGCGTGTTTCCCCCCTGGTCGCGAAGGACAGGTTTCATCATCCGAGTCCATTTTGCTATTCGCGTGTTCTCTCTGATAGGCTTCGGAGATGGCGGCAGCGAGGGCAGAACGGTGAGCTTGGCAAGCCGCAAAGACAACCCACCTCGTGTCCGTGACAACTGTTTGAGTAGTGGGGCAGAATCGAGGCGCACAAGACGGTCGTGTGAGGGGATAATAAAGAACCCGTATCTATATACATTCAGTTCATTTTTATTTCCAATCATTTAAAAAGGAATGAATCGAGTCAGGAATGGTGAGGAGGGTGGAGAGAAGGTAGTAGGTCGAAACGCGAAAAAACGAAAGAGAGAAAGGGATTTGAGGTGGAGTGCGGAGTGTGGTTCCAGTCCCAGGATATGGATGGATTAGGAAAGAGATGGTAGAGTGGGGGACATGGTAGCAACAGGAAAAGGGAGTAGGAACAGAGTCGGTATAAAAGGGGGAATAAACTTACCTGTCTACGCTGGCGAGCGTCTGGATTTCGCGCGGATCCAATTCGCCCTTCTTTTCGGTTCCATCCGCGAGAGCAGCGTCGGCGTTGAGCTGGCTGGCCCGACTGGTACCTACTCTGGCCCGCGTGCGTTCAACGCCTTCTTCATATCCGTCCCCTTTGACACCTGACAACTCTAACTGGGCATACGTGTTGCGCACGTGGAACGCATCCATGTCCTCCCCTTCAGAGGGGACCATGGATGCCTTACTAGAACTATGTGCAGTTGCTGGTCTTGGTGGTGGTGTGAAGATCAATGGGATACCTCCATTGAGCTGGGGTTGCTGGGGGTGATGGTGGTGGTGGGGCAACGAGTTTAGGCGGAGTGATGAGGGAGTGTCGCGGTTGAATCGTGAGATGGATGGTTGACGAGATGGTATGGTTGCAGGTGTTGTAGTTCTTGATGGGGGAAGTGGAGGGAGATCACGAACAGACAGGGGAGATCGACTCCGGTGGTTTAAGTGGTTCAACTGAACGTTTGGGGTGCTTCGAGAGGAGCGAACAGACCGTGGAGAGGCATTGTTAGCAGAGTCTCGCAGCCTTGGGGGGTGGTAACTGTCGAGTCCATTACCAGTGGAGGAAGAAGAAGAGGCGCTAGGGTGACTTATATGACCCATTGAGTCCCGATGTTCGTCAAAAAAGTGGTCAGATGCAGTATGAAGAGAACAGGAGGCAGCATAGCTTGATGCAGGGCGAGGGGTTGTATGAGAACCATGTGAGAGACTGCTACGGCCTATGGAGGCACCGCTGGTGTCCCCTAATGCATCTTGTGAGGCGTTCTTTGTGCCTGTTACAGTGCTTCGCTTGGACTGTGTATCAAGATATGCCAAGTTTGCGTCGGCAAAATCATTGGGACCAAAGAGGGAATTACTGTGAGTATCAGGGAGTGTTAGACTGACAGTTGGAACACGGAGGGTGTCTTTGGAGAAACGGTCATTCCTAGGAGCAGCAGACAGACTCGCGCGATGATTGGCGGCTGGGTCGCCGTACATGGAGTAGATTGAGAAAATGGTGGTCTCTGTTGAGGCTCTCTCCTGGTCGAGAGAGCGGTGAAGCTTGGAGTCAGATGGAACAGGAGGTGGTGGTGGTGGTGGGGGAGGGGGAGGGGATTTGAGGTGGGGAGAGGGGAGAAGGACATGCATGTGCATTGACTTGGCAGCAAGTCAAGTTGTGATAATAATAAAAAAGTCAACAAATTGAAATCTGTCAGCCATTCATATCTTTTTCTACTCGGCGACACTTTCAATCTACCATTTACTTCAACGCCTCGTTTTTTCTCTTTTTTTTTTTTTTGCACAGCTGCGGCCCCGTCATTGCGGAACTGGGCCTGTCATTCTCCACATTTCTCAGACTAGTGGCCAAAAACTCCCACAACCGGATCCCGACTATCATTTATACCAGAGTAGTGAAGCTTTGCCTAAGGAACATCCCTACCCTGGACCATAAGGTGCCCATGGTTGGCTGAAACATGTGTTCTGGATTATTGGACATTGCCGGACGTGTAACCAGGACAGGCTTGGAGGGGATCCAACGATGCGACAGCAACAGACAGCAGCTGATAAACCCGACACGCACAGCCACTCATTCTCTCATGGCTTCTAATTTAATCTCTTTGACGCGTCCTAATTTATACCAAAAAATCCAGGCCAATATAACTATAGCTACTGCTCCTACTCTTGCTGAGGTTGGGAGGTGGACAGACTGCGCTTTGCGTTTAGCATGATGAGCCCGACCCTGGAGGCAAAGATGAGGGGGGCGTGCGGTTTATGGCGGCTGGACTGCGGCGGACGACAGTCAATCGCAATCGTAACTATAAATAAAGCACTGACCTCCGAGTCCCTCAGGCTCTCCCGTTCTTTCTTCCTTTCTTCAACTGTTCTGCTAAGCTTTGTTTCTTTTCCTTGAATCTAACTCACTATCAATGCTACAACCGTGATACACGATACTCGCAAGTTTGAATTCTCTGGACATCATTCTGTCATGCTCTCAATGTCAATATCTGCTCCAACCCCAGTCACCTCCGCTTCTCAAAAATATTGACTGAACTTCGATATCATGTCAATGCTCTGGGTCCTCAATTAGGCTACCTGTTTTCAATCCTGGTTTTTTAATTCCGTGTTCTTTACTGTCAATCATGACCTCATAATTCTTGGCTGTTTTTTGACCCGGTCCTCGGCCTCTCTATGAATGAAAATATTACTCCATGGATGGGTGGTGTGTTGGGTTGCTTGAAGCTCTGAGCTCTAAATTGTGTGGGACTTTTGGCGACAACTAAGGTGCACCACACCCAGGTGCCAGTGGGACGGGTGGGAGAGGAGAGTACACCCTCTTGTGATACCGAGATTATACACGAGTCCTCCAGGTCTTGTGGACCCATCAGCAAAGTCAATTCCACTCCAAAATTACAAATTGTTCCATTCCATGTACCTTTCTCATGGCTAACGCCGCACCCCCATAATCTCTTCTTCTCTTGTCAAAGTGATCTGATGTATGGGCATTTGACTCATTGATTACATGGCCCGTGACATCATCCACAGATGTGGGACCCAAGTTGACATCAAGTGAAATTTTCGACAGACTTGATTCGCATGAAATTATCAGTCACTGTGTGATTTGCGGGTATGCTACTGGACGGCGTTGATTTGCTATTGTAGGGGTTGGGAAAGTATCACGCCAGGCAATATGACGGTTTACCCGTTGCTGCTCGCTGATACATCGGCTCTTGAAGTCGTTTCGAGAGACCATTTCTTCTGATCTGCGCGTCATATACCTCAGGAAACGGGAGAGCAGGCGCCTGGCCCCTCCTCGTGCTCCCTTGCCATGTGTCCTGGGCTTAAGATATCATTGATGTCGAACTAAAGCACGTTTAAAAGGCTATCTACTCTAATTACTTGGTGTAATGATAACTATTAGATAAGATGAAGGTGATTAATAAAATCAATCGGGGCCTTTGTTCCGATTATCTTCCTGTCCCTAGCCGCACTTCACAAAACTGGCCATTACAGACGACAGCGAGATCGATTATTACCAACTGCTGGCCGTCTCACAACATGCCTCAGTGGTAGAGATCAAAGCAGCGTACCACCAAGCTCTCCTCCAATCCCACCCGGACAAGAAATACACTCGCCATGCGAATAGCACATCGGCTTCGGTGGATATCTCGCTTATTAAAGAGGCATACTTGACTCTGTCCAGCCCTGAGTCGCGTATGCGGCATGATGGTGTGCTGAGAGAGCGCAAGGGAAGATTCGCAGGGTCGAGACCTGCACAAATCGTGTCGCTGGAGGAGTTCGAGGTCCAAGAAGAGGAGTTGTTGCCATCCCCACCATCGATAGCGGAATCCGCGCCCAACTCCGCTACGGACCATACCAGCTCCCCTGCTACCCAGAATCCCACCGAACATTCTACTTGTAACCCCACCCAGGCATATACCTACCCCTGCCGGTGCGGCGGCACGTACAAGATCACAACAGACGACATGGAGCGCGGCCACCACCTCGTTGGATGCGTTTCTTGTTCAGAAGTGATTTGGGTCGGGTATGAGGTTGTTGAGGATGAAGAAGGCAATGAATGCGAGGGTGAACAGGGTGCTACTATGGGGTGAATGTGTTAGTAATTACAAAAAGAGTGATGGGCCATGACACGACGCAACTGTTACTCAAGTTTAGAACTGGGTTTGAAAGCTTAGAAAGATACACTAGATGGGAGATACATTTGGTAGCAGTAAATTAAAGACAAGGTCATTATATGTACAACAGCGATATAACATATGGTGCATGGAGTTAGAGATCCCTCCTCATGACTGGCATTCATTGAACAATCAACGTCCTTAATCATCTTCAATCCTAATCGCATTCTCCTGATCCTCGATCCACTTTTCGAACAATGCATCCCTTAACGAGCGTCCAAGTGCAGCGGCCAAGGGGTAGGGCACCGCGTTTCCAATCTGTCGATGCATCTATAGTTTCATAATAGTAGATTAATCAGTACTGCCAGTGGTTTGGAATAGTGAAGTTTCGCTCACCGTGACGACACTATCTCCAAGGGCTTTGAATATGAAATGGTCAGGAATTCCTTGAGATCGGGCTAGTTCTCGGACGGTCACCATCCTGAGGCACTACACCCCGGATCGATTGATCGTTACATTAGACAATACAGGAGGAGGATACTCACATGTGGGTGCAACACCCTGCATTGTTTAGCTGTCGGACCCATGTTCGTCACCGTTGTGGGAAAGTAGCTCTTTCCATCAAGTCGGCCGTAAAGTCCTGGTTAATATTATCAAAGCGTTGTGATAACTGCTTATCAATATTGGTGCCTACCCTGCTTGTAATTTGCTCGTGCAGCAGATGAAGAAGCGTTCGAGGCCTGCCATTCAAGTAGGTGTGCCGGTAAACCTGATATAGTCCATAATTCAGCTTTCGAGTGATGATCTCCAAACACGAATAAGGAAACGTACTTCGGTAGTCTGCATTTGGTTTTAATGGAATCGTTACAACCCTGTTTTTCGAGTTCAAATCAAGCTCATTTAGTCTGGTCGTTTAGGTAAATGATTAAACTAGGCCATCACCTTTCAACCTTTGCTATCTTCATTGTCTTGGTATAGTGTTGAAGACTCCTGGTCTCCTTTTTCCGCATTGCTGCTTGGAACGATGTACGAGGCGCGTGTCGATATGCCATTTCAAGTGGTCCCCAATGAGATGCCTGCTGATCACATTCCACAGCGGTTATTGTTCGTTCCCGTACTCTCATTTCACGTCGTTTTTCGTCTGACAGTGTATGCGGGTGTGGGTGCTTCCTGTTTAGAGAAAAAAGGGATAAGCAAATCTTTAATAATAACATCAAGATCCTGTATACCAGTCAAACAGAGGTAGGTCTCCAATGGCATTATCAATCGAGACAAATGGATGCGGAGCAGTTCCAATAAAACCTTGAAAAGGTTGTACGGGATTACCCTGTGTAAGCTTGATTTGTAGTGTTTCAGACGTTGGGAAATCATGTGAAGGGCGGGGAAATTTTGGTAATGGATACCCATGAAGCGCTGCAACAATGAAAAAACGGACACGTCTCTGGGGTACACCATAGTGGCCTGCATGGAGCAGACAGAATTGTACTTGGTAGCTAAAAGTGTGTTAGTAATTTACTTGAAAAATATAAAACTTTGTCCTCACCCCATGTCAACCAGTGCTCGAATAACAATTTTGAGACCACCCATGGGTATCCCTCCTTCTACACGATGTATCGATACTTGAGTGGTGTTGAGGGCATACCGGAGAAATCCCGGCACGTTTTCAAAGAAGCATAACGAGGGTCGGAAATGGTCTATGTAAGAAAGGGCGTTCAATATTAGGTTTGCTTTTGGATCATTAGCGCTCTTGAACATATTGAGAGCCGAATGACTTTGGCTGAGAGTATTGTGTCATAAACAAACAATAGCTTGACCGACTAATGTGCTCACCAGGGAAAACCAGCAACAACCACGTCAATATTTTCGGGTTTGGGCGGCTCAGGTACAGCGGTTTTTCCATCGTAAAGTTGCTTCGGTACGTCCGTCTGGTGGCCCGAGAATGTTTTGACCATATATCGTAGCATAATATTGGCACATTGATTGTATACAATAGTATTGGGCGAGTTAGCTCTAGTAGGAGACAATCAGTGACTGATTTTCAGAAGTTAATACAATTGTACGCACTTGAACGATTTAGCGGCACTGGGCGAGATTTCAATGGCATGTGTTACGTTGAAGCCAGGAAAACCCGCCTTGAGGCCAGAGCTGAAGGATCCAATACCACCAAATACATCCAAAACTGACATCGGTCTCGATCTTTTAGTTAACAAAAATCGCTTCATGGCATCATCCCATTTGGACTGGGCCTCAGAACATTCCCCACACAGCTCCAATTGGTCGTAGTCAATCTGTTTTCTATCCTCCCATGAAGATACTCGAAGAGATGGAAATGAAAAACGGGTGTAGAAATGGTCGGGCGACATTGCAAGCCATTTGTCGAGGTCAAAGATAGATTGATAGGGAAGGACACAAATTGTCCGTATGATGTCCTGTATTGTTATAGTGACCTCCTCGTCTGTCATATATACGTGACGCTGGAGGTGGTTTAAACAATCAGTCCTACGAGAATTAACATACGCTCATACCTCATCTCGAAGTGTATCGCCCGGCAGTATATCCTCTAACGAGCATATCCTGCCTACCCGCTTAATAGTAACCATCGTGTCGTTTTCATCATCATCCAAAAACATCTTTCGGATCTGTCCAATGTCCGCCGGCCCTTCCGCGACTTTGCATAGAACAAAATCGTAGTGGTGATATTTGACGCCTTTATATGCAAAACCATTAAGCTGTCCGTTCACTCCGCGAAGCATAGCCAGATTGTTTTCCTGTTCGCGATGTCCGTGAAGCATACAAACGGGACAGTTCTCGGGAGGCTGTTGTTGTTCCACCATAGAATACCTCTTTCTGTCAATAGAGATGAAAGCGCCTGTTTCCTTCATGAAAACGAATCTGTATAAAACATTTTAGCGACATTGCGGAAGAGAGAAAAATTTTCGCACTTGTAAAAGAAATCCGTCTTCTCAGCTGGGACATCGGTTTGTTGTCGCACTACCACCTTCGAAGTAATAGTGTTGATGTCGATTGTGTCACACAACTCGTTCAGAAAGAGTTCTTGAGGGTGAGCCAATTCTTGAAGGAAGATCTGAGAACCGTGCTCAAGCCATTGAACATGAACTTCATTATTTCCTGGGTTAAAGAACATGATTTTTGCGAACCTGATACACGTGAGGTGTATAACAGTTCACCCATAAAGGACAAATGACACCCACCAGAAATAATCGGGTAACTTTGCTGTACTTGGTATAGCGCTTTCGTCATCAGGCAAATCAGGGGCTTGCTTTCTACCATCACGACCAATAGGGACAATGATATAATCTCCAATCTTGCCAAAGCTGTTAACCACTTCCCGGTTCGGTATGCGAAAGGTCAAGGAACTTACATGATAGTATTCTCCATCAATTTTCATCGTCGTTACATAGTCTGAACGAGGAGCCACCCGATCTTGCTTCCTCCAATCAATATTCCTTCTATGCATGGATTTGGCTCGCTTAATTAACGACCGCAAATGAGCAAGTGCCTTGCGCTCCTGATATTCAACTTCTGCCTTATCCCACATCGGGGGCCGAGGCCCAACAACAATCAATTCCTCTTGTACCAATCCTTCGGCTAACGCGGCAATATGGGGCGTAACGCAGGTGACGTTCTGATTCTCGGGACTCAGAACAGCCAGGTCGAGATTACCGGAAAACGCTAGATTGTTATGCGGCAACCGGTTTCGCGGCTTGGAGAGACTAGGTCGGAGTTTTCGAATGCGAGAGGGCTGAGATGAAGCTTCTCGTAATAGCCGTTTGATGATGGGTACGGTCTTCAAGCGATTATACTCTTCAAGTCCTTGTACAATTGTTTGTAGTTCAGGCGCCTAGACTACTGTCAAGTCACACAATCATGACGCACAAAATACTTACAGCGTCCCAGTAATCTTCCTCCTGGCATGTTCTACCAAAGATATCTACCATCTCCTTGTAGTGAGCAAGAAACGCCTCATGAGTATAATTTGGCCGTTGAAGCGCAGCAGAAATAATAAGTTGCGAAATTCTTCGAGGCGTGTAGAACGCCTTATAAGTAGCTGCATATGCCTTTGATGGCGTTTTCAGGATATACCACGCATATTCCGTCTCAATATAAATTGGACTATATTCAAGATACACATATCAAGAAACATCGTTTCAGTATATGGTTATCCGATCACTCACTCTTTTGACAACTTATAATCAAGACTAAATCGCAAAATCGCGCCAAGTCGAAGATAAACAGGTTCAGTATCTTGCCAATCTTCCTGAGCCACATCTTCAATCACAAACTGTGGAGCCACCCATCCAGCACCCTCAAAATGCCTGTCAACGCCATCATCTTCCTCCAACGCAGCCAGAGAGATCATCTCATTCCTATGCTTCGGATCAAAGATTGAGAAGTCCGTCAGAAAACGAATTGGTTTCTCCCCGTCCTCACACGGATCGCCTTCTGGGTCCTCTCCAGGTATGGGCTCCGCGCTCTCCCTCGTTTCGTTCTCCCTCGAGGAGTAATATGCGACTTTTAGTCACAGAAAGTAGCGCACGTATATGACGTTAATTATGGTTGAATGAGCCTACCTATGCTTACCTGGTGGTAATTGCCGCTGTTTTGGCGCCTTGTGGACTTATTGTCAATTCAAAAAATGATTGAAGGTCCGAAATAGCTTACCCGTCCTTCAGGAGCTTCATCTCCAGTTCTGTTCCTTTTTCGCGCGTGAGACATAGAACCTATTTCAGATGTAGTTGTAGATAGTCTGGATGTACTTTCCAGTTGAGCATCCTCTGGGAAAGAAACATCGAATGCAGTTGGCCGTCGACGCGTCATGACGATTCAGAATTAGTGATTTAATTTCCCGATTATACCTCAAGGCACTGCGGGCAGCACGCAGAGCTATGCTGGTGCTGACTGCGGTGGGAAACAGAGTTGCAACATTGAAAAAAGGCAGTGGGTGTGAGTGACTAAATCACGTGAGCTCACTCAAACGGTATTCTAATAGCACAATTACTGGGTACAATGCACCTGCGTCCGATAGTCTATGCAAAACCAATCCGATAAAGACATACAAGTGAAAAAAAAAACGTCTACTTTGTTAAGACAAGCCGATATGCCCACTATTATTGAAGGGACGAGCAATTTGCCGAGTCGGAGAACAACAGGTGCACAAGTGGGAGCGGGTGAAATAATTGTCAGTTCCTTGGCTGCGTCAGCGATGAGAACATAGATTAAGCAACAAACAAGAATCACCATAGCCATATTAAATACCAGAGTGCAAGGATTCTGGCACTTGAGTATATCCATGGGGGTTGTCTTCAGGTGAGATATCAGCAGTTTGATGGAAATCTGCGCTCACTCAATCAAATGAGAAAGTGAACGCAGTAAAAAATACGTGCCTAGAATTTCCCCGTACATCATGACTTTCCATGTGTCAATTGGAAGGTCGGCGTCGTTGAAACTCCAGTCAAACTTCTCAGAAGCAACTGGTTCATCAGTGGGATCATGGTATGGTGATACGTATGAATGAGCCAATGATTGAGCGGCATCAATGCGCTTTCGTGGATCAAATACAAGCATACATTCCAGAAGGTCAAGTGCTGATAGGATATGAGTACAGGCATGAGGCAAAAAGGGGTAAATACGGGACACACCATCAGGATCAGATGTGCGTAACTTTTGACTGAACGGAACACGCTCGCGCTTAGGAAGGCTTCGAACGAAGCGCAGTGTCTAAAATCCATATGCAGATTCGCGAAGATCAGCACAGAAATGAACTATCGAGATCAGGCTGGCGTACGTTTTCACTGCAGATGGTTTCAATGACGTCATCTGGAGGTGTTCCTAATAGCTCCGTGATAATCGAGAACTGGTTCACGTCTACGGACGCCGTCAGATTCAAGACATCATATATGCGCATACAACGTACGGTCCTTCCCAGGGAACAGCGGCTTTCCCTCAAGCATCTCCGCAAAGATGCATCCCGTACTCCAAATGTCAACAGCAACATCATACTTCTGCCATGTAAGCATAATCTCTGGCGCACGATAGTACCGCGTTGACACGTAACCTGTCATTTGAGGGTCTTGAATGCGCGCCAGGCCAAAATCGCAGATCTATGCCAAGATGTATCAGACTGCGATCAAGGAAAGGTTTTTAATGACAGCAAACCTTCAAGTCACAGTTTTCATTCACGAGTATATTACTCGGTTTCTGTAGTAACAATGCTACTTTAGATTTGGAACTAATCCAATGAGATTTGTCACAAACCAAATCGCGGTGTACCACACCTGCCGAATGGACATATTTTAGACCACGCTACGAGCGAGTGTGTAAGCTTAGAGCTTAGATACTAAGCGAGTCACGCACAAGTATCTGATACAGGAAGTACTGGATAAATTGCTTTTCCAGCGGCCGGGATGTTAACAGGCGGTGCAAATCGGTACCCAGCAGTTCCGTTACAAAGTATCTGAAGTTGATCCTGATCAGGGAGCGGCAGGCAGAACCGACGATCACACGCACAAATCTTCTAGGGGAGATATAAAGACATCTCTAAGACTGATGATCTAAATGTTTCCCATTTAGACCAAAAATTTTCATCAAGTGACAGATTTAGTGTTACGTTTTCATGTTGTATGTGTTTTAGTAGCTTCAGCTCACGATAGGTGCGCTTGCTCAGGACTGGCGTGCTGAAGGGTTTCATGATTTTCTTGATTGCGACAGATTGGCCTGTTAGTTGATCTTTAGCTGAGCTTTATGGAGCTAGTCGTTAGCGCTCTATAGACTGAGTAAGCAGCGCACGTACCACACAAGACCGAAGGCGCCTAGGACGAAGAGTGAGCATCTTGTCAGGCTGGACCATTTAGAACCTCACCCATTCCAACTGGCTGAAGATCGACATAGCGGGTTGTGACCTAGAAACCATGTAAAGAAGTCAGATGCAAGGATGCGATGAAGAGTGAACATCAGACGAGCCTCGAAGGAAGTCCCAAAGATGCTAAGTTTGACAAAGGACATGTGGACGAAATAGCGAGGGGATGGCTTTGATTACGGGGCACTTTGAAGGGAAGATAGGGAACTGTCAAAGAGGAAAGACGGGATTAGGGGAATGAGGACGAATGGTATAAATGGGAAGAGTGGTCGGAAGAGGAAGGCTCACGTATAGATGTTATAACCTTTTTGGTCACAGATATCGAGACCTTGTGGTCTAAAATTACTGATCATCTGTATCACTGGCTATCTCTCCAAAGTCTTATCCCTGTCCTCTATTTCAATGCCTCGTGTGTGCAGCGTTGACTATATGCGGATCCAACACTGCATATATGCAACCACCTTTGGGGTCATATCATCTCTCTGGTATAACCACTATTGTTATCACGTGACATGACGTACCTGATAATGTGACATCACTCCTAGAGATTTTCGCCGAACAACACACTTAGCGGCCTTATCCGGAACGCAAGGGTTCAACATGTTGGCTGTCAGAGGCGCTGCTGTTGCTCGTTCATTGGTACTCTTCATTCAACTGCGCATATAGTTACCCGCTGATGGCCAGACAAGGTCACTGGGGCACGGAGATATGCCTCTTCTACCACATCAACACCCAAAGGTTCCTCAAACCTTCCCTTCTTTCTGCTTGGAGCTGGTGCAGCCGGCATGGGCGGGTACTGGTACCTCGATTACCAAAGCAAACACACTCAAGTCAAGCAAGAGAAAAGCCCTTTCGATTCTGACAATTTCATAGATTTCAAGTTGAAACGTGTTGAACCGTACAACCACAATACTTCAAAGTGTGTTCACACCGCTTAATTTCAATGTTAGTAATAGACTGTACCACTGACCTGGGTTGCAATATATAGATTCGTCTTTGAGCTTCCCGATAACCAGGCCTCCCTCTTGCCTGTCGCTTCTTGCTTAGTGGTCAAGTCTTCAAACCCCGACGCATTGAAGGACGCAAACGGTAAACCCATAATTCGTCCCTATACTCCCATTTCGCCACCGGAACTCAAAGGAGAAATGGTGTTCCTCATCAAACAATATGAAAATGGCAATACCTCCAAGTATATTCACTCCATGAAGGTCTGGCCCGTATTTTTTTTTAATGATGGGTATCATCATTGTTGACATCACGGAATTGCCTCAAGGTGGGAGATACCCTGGCTATGAAAGGTCCTATTCCCAAGTTCCCTTACAAAGGTAAGTCAAATTCTCACACTGGGACTGCATCTTCAGCTGAGGCAATGCAGCCAATGAATTTGACGAAGTTGCGTTTATCGGTGGCGGCACTGGCATGTGAGTACTTTTTATTCGATTGATGTCACTGACATAATTCACACTCAAAAACGACGTCACCCATCAGCACACCATTGTACCAAGTTTTGAATCATGCCCTCACTGACAAATCCAACAAGACACATTTCAAACTTCTTTTCTGTAACCTCACAGAGAAAGATATCCTACTCCGCGAGGAGCTAGATTCGCTAAAGAAGAAATACCCCAATAACCTTGATATCGTTTACCTCGTTGACAACCCTGGGCCAAACTGGACTGGTAAGTAACTTCGGGGGAATAGTTTGGCTCTAGTCTGATAGCTATCTTCTCAGGTCCTTCAGGATACATCTCTGCAGATGTAATCAAGAAGCACGTTGCGCCTCCTTCGTTGGGTGACAAGGTCAAAGTCTTTGTTTGTGGTCTGTTGGCCTGTTTTGGTTCACAGATCTAATCACTGATGCACGGATTTCAGGGCCACCGGGTCAAGTTGCTGCCATGGCCGGCAAGAAGAACGGCATGAAACAAGGAGAACTAGGAGGCATCTTGAAGGAACTTGGGTACACCGAGGACCAAGTAAGCTACTCTTCGGTTCCCAGATGACCATAAACTGACATTCACTTCCCAGGTGTACAAGTTCTGACTGCTGTCATCTTTACTATGTTATTCGATCTTTTAACTTAACTATCGACTAGAATCACTCGTGTTCAACAGCAATATATCAGTTTTCACACAGGCTTCGTGTGATGCACGTCTGATAGAGTCTGCTTCTGCACATTCTGGGTACGGAATTAGGCAGGCTATGAGTGTCGAACTTGGGAAGAGCCAGGTGTATGGCTGTTCACTAGGCCCTTAACATCCATCGTGGACGTGATGTGATCTAAATGAACCAACAGAAAGCTGCGTCATGTTTATAGATAGAACGCACAATCACATGGGTGGTAGAGTTCACATGCAAAATAAACATCCTTGGTATTACAATTGAGTTAAAAACTAACTTGATATGATAGAAGCTCAACAAAACAGGACAAAATAGGACAGGAGGGGAAAGAGGTCAGGTGAGAGGGGTGACAAACCAGGGCGAAGGGGGGAACGAACAAGGGACGGAGAAGGACAGCAGAAGAAACACACGGTAGGGAAGCCAGAAGTAGCAAAACACGCACAACACAAAGGATAGTAATGGGGTAAGATGTAGGTTGGGGGGGGGGGGGGGGGGGGGGGGGGGGG
>KZ302064.1:0-27990 GCA_002554575.1 Amanita thiersii Skay4041 | reverse complement strand
GGGGGGGGGGGGGGGGGGGGCGGAGGAGAGAGAGGAGATAGTGATAGGATAAGAGTGAATGTGATGTCTTGGGAAGAGGGCGGGGGGAGACTTGGATTTTTCCTTTTAATATCAAGACGTTTTGGCAGACCTAGCATTATTATTCTTGCGTCGGCCGCCTCTCGGAGGTCGATGTGCGTTCCGCTTCTTGCTACAGGTATCGCAATACCACTGGCCTTGAGGTATCGTCGTTAGTCCGATACACGCAAGGTGGAACTAGGAGTTGTTACGTCCACATCAGCAGGCTAGAAGGCAAAAAAAGAGAGTCAAAACGTACCCATTCATTTTCACACCCCTCATCATCACACGCAATCATCTCCCCATAACTGACACCTCCACAGTAGCAATACCGCTCGTCCTCGACTTCGTCCGCATCCATTGTATCTGCCGAGTCGATAGCCGCTTTGCTCCCGCGGGCGTTATTATTGTTGTTGAGATCTAAAGTGTCTTGGATGTTGGGCGGCTGCTGCTGCTGCTGCCGCACCACGGGCATCCCTGGGCCTTCGAGCTGATGTGCACCGAGCGGCGCCCAGTCTGTTGCCCCGCGCGGGTCGTACCCTGCATTGGATGGTACACCACCAGGTCCTCCCGCTCCTGCTGTACCATTTGGCACAAAGCTGTGCCCCTGGGAGGTGGGAGGCGGGACCACGTTCTGACGTGATGAATACGAGGGTGTGGAAGAGACGGGTGTGGCTGCGTATTGGTTTCTCGCAGCGGTGGCAGCAGCGGAGCCATTTGATACACCACCATTAGCAGCAGTGGTGCCGTTGGCATTGTGGTTTCTGCGGGAGCCGGAGCCATTGACACCACTAGCGCCGTTTGGTTGCTGATGTGATGAGGAGATATGGTCATGTTGTGCCGTGTATTGATCGGCAGGGAGGGGTGTGTGATTAGAGTGGCCCCTACCACCCCTGCTTTGGGTACTGCTACTGACAGCACGCTGTTTTGAATTGGAGTTAGTGGTGGCGTGCCGCGAGTTATTAGAGCTGCCATTGGCGGATGCCCGGGAGTTGGATAGGGTATGGTGGTAGTTGGCAGCGTTGTTGGCCCCCTGAGGGACGTGTGAAGTGACAGAGACGAGGGATTCTGAAGGGGACACTGCGCGTTCCGTCCTATATTTTTGTGTTTGCATTGTTTTGTATTCAAAAAAAACGAAAGAAATGAAGGGCGATTTAGAAGTCAGTTGGAAAGGCATATTAAAAGGCACAAAGGGAAGACGCACCTCCTCGACCTTGCATTGTTGCGTGACCGTCCACCTTCCTGAGCCCTATCTTTCCTCGGTGATCGGGACATGCCAACGTCAAGATCATCGTCCCTTACGACCCTCTTGCGCTTGGCCGGGCTAGGATCAGGCGCAGACGCGACAAGGAGGGAGCCTGCATTAGCCCTGCGTCTACGACCTGACTCGAAGCCACTGGGTGGCATGAAAGAGCGGGGGGCGACATGCGGATAAGTGGTCTTTCTATTGAGCGTGGAGGGGTCAAAGTCGGGCAGGAGCTCGACGAGGGTACGGAGGTGGTTCGCGTGTGATTTGAGGTTGTCCGCGGCCTGGGAGGCGACGCGGATTTTGTCCTCGCCACCGAGTTTAAGCCGCGACGCCTCTTCTGCGATTTCGGTGAGGAGCCAGAGACGCTCCTCTTTTGGAGTGTTACCCCGCTCGATCATGTCTATGAGGGCGTATATCTTTGCAGTGATGGAGGCCATTGAAGAGGAGAGTACGGCATCAAGCTCACGGAGGTCTGCGAAGTTGCGGGAGAGGTCGAGGGGGAGTGAGTCGAGGGTGTGTGTATACTCTGAGAGGAGAGAAAGGGAGTAGGGGGTTGAGATAGAGGAGGAAGGGTTAAGGTTTGAGACGTGGACGAGAGCTCGTTGTTGAGCAATCATGACTGCACTTTGGAACGCGGCAGACGACGATGAGGAAGGGAGGGGGAGGGGGAGGAGGGGGGAGATGGGCAAAAATGGAATGGGGAAGAGAGAGACTTTGAGTTGTGACAGACAGAAACAACTTGGCGTCGGTCCGGTTGCGGGCAAAAATAAGGAAAATAATACAAACTCCCTATTGATACAGTAATCGTTCTAATCTAATAAATCCCATCTCAACTTCACTCTACCCCACTCCCACTTTCTCTTACTTTCGTTTAATGCTCCCCTGTCCGTGCGTCTGTTTCCCGCTCCCAGGCTGCGCCATCGTCATCGACGACCCAAATGCTGCGTACATCGCGTGCGTATCACGCGGGTCCTGGTGAAAGCCCATGAATGCATTCGGGCTCGTCGTGCCAGTAGGGAAGAACCCCGAAGTGGGCGAAGAAGTGCCAGAGAAAAAAAAGGGCATTCTGTGTGTGTATGTATGCGTGTGTGTCTGGGTATGTATAAACCGTCCCGGAGTTTTTAATGCAGATAAAGAGTCGTGTAGATGTTCACGAGGTGGTACGGATTAGATGGTCGGGAGGGTTATGATATGCAGCGATTATGCACTGCGACCGTCGTGATAGATAGATATTAAAAAAAAAAAATCCCCCAAATTGAAATTCGAAATCTGGAGACTTTTGAAAAGCCTCGACAGTGGCAGAGAACGAGGTAGTAGTCGCGTACGTCAAAAGACGAGATTCAAGAGATGAGAGATCCCAGTGGACTGGTGGTTGACATGGCAGGTCAAGCAGATTTTATACGAGGCGATGGGCGTTCACAAGGTCTCCCAGCCCACGACAAGGTAACATCCAAATTCGGTCACCGCCTTGTCCCGTTTTGGGAATCAATCAACCACGTGCTATCCCTTTCCTTTTTTGTTCTCAAACTAATCGACTAATTAGGACAAGCGTCTTGGGCTTCCAAGAGGTGTCCTACTGGTGACCTTGTGCCTATCGCAGCAATGACTATATAGTTTTGGTATGATATACAAAGCGCATAGTAATAGAGTAGCAACCAACAAGAGACTGCAATACCATTTCACCACAGCATCCACATTGTAGACACCGCCTCGTGACTTGCTTAACGCCGCTTCAACCCTCGAACATCATCCAATCCAGGTGAACTACGCCGTTTCCTATCAAGAGTACAACATTCATAATATTTCAATTTCACATCTTGCAACACAACATTGTCCACAGATAGAAACACCTACCGGTTCGAACCCCTATCTTCCGGCTCTCCACTTGGCGTCCGTCCTCCTTCTCTCCCACCAGCAGCCACTGCGCCGCCTCCACCTCCACCTCCGTAATCTAAGCCATCTACAGCTGGAGCATTTCCATCCCTATCCTTGTACTTATTCTGATTCCGGGGGCCAGTAGGCACACCTGGAGGAAGTGGCGAAGCTGGTCGTACAGGAACAGGTGGTCCTTGGTCACAGATTTCAATACATGATAATCAGATGGTGCTATAGACAAGACACCCACCACTATCACCTCCATACATCCCTCGGCCTCGGCCTCTGACAGGGAATCCCCGCCCACGAGCCATGCTTGGTATAATGCTACGTCCTCGATAAGGGGTTGGGGCGACAGGTGCTGCTCCCCGTACACTAGGGCCCGGACCTGGAGCCGGACCAGGCGTAACATTGGCAGGTCCCTCCATATTTTGATACATCTGTTGGCCCATTGCAGATTGGTCCTAAAGCATAGCATACGACCAACACATCAGCAGTCCAATACTACAACACTTGAAGGGATCAAAGCTAACCTGCATACCAAAATCTCCCGGTATACCCATGTTCATCATACCCGCAGGCCCAGGACCCCCAGTAAACCCATCCTGTATCATGCCTACCACATTACCTACTTGTTCTGGCGTACCAGTATTTCCAACGCCAACTCCTTGCTGTGTACCATCCTGCATCTGTATCATAGGATTACCCATCCCCATATCTCCATTCATGCCCATGCCCATGCCCATCGGCCCCATCATACTCGACATATCCATCATCACCCCAGGTGCCATCATCCCAGGACCAGGTCCACCAGCATTCATTAGTGCAGTCATACCCGTCATGACCATCTGTCTAACTTCTGGCGGAAGATTAGATAACTGGTCTTCTGGCATACCAGTAAAGTTCTAATCGTAGCATAGTTAGCTCATTCATAAAATAAAACACGCGTTTAACATGAGACACACGATGAGATTAGCTTTGAGCACTGTGGCCATCTCTCCCAACTCGCGTCGCCGGTAACAATACGCCTCCCATGAAAGCTCATCGAACCCATAGTTGAACCAATCACTGATATCTGACCCAGGCCGGCGCCAAGGCTTGTCAGTCATAGCGGCCATGTCCACCTCATAGATTGACCGTCCATCCATCATCCCCGTCGCCTCCGGATCAATCACAGGATGTGAAGGAGGCGCCCTTGCAGGTGGAAGCGTTGAGGTATCAACACCATCTTGTTGTGATGGCTGCAGCATGCTCTCGGGATCGGGAACCTGCTGCGCCTGCACGGGTTGGACCTGTGGTTGCTGCTGCTGCTGCTGCTGTTGTTGTTGTTGTTGTTGTTGTTGTTGTTGTTGTTGGCTAGCCACAGGCGGGAGAGGAGTAGTGGGTATGCCCCCGCGGGGCATTGGTGTGTATTCTGTCGTTAACGTGAGCGGTTGTATGGGTGCTGGGGGACATGTCAGTATTCTCAGTGCAGAATTATTAGTGGATAGTAACCTTTGGTTGGTGAAGCAGCTGAAACTGAGCCCGTCGATGGTCGAGGTCGCACATTCTGAGTACTGAAAGTGGGCATGAATGAATATCAGGAAAATTGATGGCCATGACGAATCTCACCGGAAGTCGAGTGAGCGGTTTTGAGGCTCCATAATGAATTCAATTTCCTGCGCAGCGTAAGAAATCAGTTGGATTTCGAGCAGAACATAGAGCGAGTTACGAACCTCATCACTCTCCTCCCCGAGCTCTATCTGCTCTTCTTCTTCCTCACCTTCCTCAGGAGCATTGAGGCCATCTGATAGCCCCGGGACCTCCGCATTCTCGACTTCATCCTCTAGATGCGCAACAACGCCGTTTGAAGATGGAATATTATCCAACGTAGCTCTTGAAACAGCCAAGTTTATAGCCGAGTTTCGGACCGCAAGAAGCGACTTACAGTTGTGGGACTACAACCCGGCACATCCAACAAGACACAGAAACCGAAAAGGAGGGTAACAACCGTCAACATACGCGCGTTTGACACGAACCAAAGAAAAGGAGAGTGCTCCTCACCAGGAGTGACAACAGGTGGTGACTGGATTTTTGTCGAGGTCGTGATGACCGTAGAACCTCCGTAGAGGTAGTCGTCGTCGTCGTCCCTGTTCACAATAGTACTCTTAGCTCACGATAATAAATGCAAAGTAAAACTCTGACAGACATCATGTTTTTATGTTTTTTTTTGTGTGTGTGGGTCGTTAAATATCCCGGTAAACAGGACGTTGGCCTGCAATTGATCCAGGTAAGAGTGCTGAGGATAAATATGGAAGGTGACAATTGTCACGATGTAACAGTCACATATTTATTCTGACGAGACGCCTTCTACTGTACTTGTAATCTGTTATCGCTAATTTCTAGGTTCTAGGTTTGTCTGTGTGTCAGGCTCAAGGCAGAGATTTTCCGCCAAACAGCATCTGCTACCCGACCGAGGATTTATAGGCACTCACGCTCTGCCGCTCTCCTTTAATTCAAACCTTTCTCACGCGATTACACATTCCCGCTGTCTTGTCGACGCATCCCAGTTTATATTGTCCTATTTTTGGATAGCGAAATGTCAGTTAATCTCTATCCCGAAGGTAAAGCTCTAATCTGCCTGGCGATTTTTTAGTTGTCCCTAGATAGTCAACGTTCTGGAAACAGCTAGAGCCCCCCCATTCCCTGTGGGAGCACAGCTTTTGTTCTCTAAAAAAAAACACTCGACACGTCAAGAGGTTTTTTTAAAAAGAGCGCTATCATAAATTACATCGTAATACTAAATCATTGCATTATACGCCACCACTAATTCTTTTTGTCTATAAGAAGTTTAGATTACGTTCGGGAAAGAGGAAACACTATCTGTCAAGTATTAGGGGGAAAAAAAAAAACAAGATCAGAAAGGAAACCACAAGAAACTGTCTAGAACTTCTCGGTACCGTAGACAAGCGCCTGTATTTGTTTCTTGTCTGCCCACTCGGCCCATCCTCCATGTAGTTTACATTCCAACGCCAAGGCCCTCGAGGAGGGCATCTCAGAGCTGTCTGCTACCACCACATCCACGCCCAACCGTCGTTTGAGGATAAGTGCCGCCTCAAGCCGGTCTCGCTTGCACGACACCCTCGCAAATTTGAACGCCGATGGTATTTGTCCACCTCCCGCGATCTCTCTCCCGCTATCTTGCTCCATCCTCTCAACGTTCGCTTGCCTCTTCTTCACCATTACGATAAAATCCTCCACATTGTCCAACTCCCCATTGACAACGATCGTATCCAGGAACGGTCCTAGCTCACATTTTGACAACCTGTCCATCGTTTCCTGGTCAAGCACAACCCAGTTCGGCAGCTCGATTAATTGCAACCGTGGTGCGCTCTCTAGCAACGCGGCCACGTCGTAAAGAGTCACTTCCGAATATCGGAATTTAAGCTCTTGCAGTTGCGAAAGTCTGAGTCGCTTCGCTATCAACTCGTTTGGCGTGATTGGCCAGCATGTGGATGAATTTCCCAGCCACATTGTTAGCGATTCCAGTCTCGGCAAGTCAAGCGCAAGGAGAAAGTCGTTGGCGCTACTACAACAGACGAAATTGAGTTCCAGCTCCTGTAGATGGGGCACGACAACAGGCCCTGTTACGAGTGGTTCCAGGCCACTAGGACATACGTTTAATTTGCACCGCTCGAGGGATTTACACTCGCCTAGGGTATCTAGACACCAGCTTGCTGATATCGGACAGCTGAACAAGTCAAGATGCAACAGCTGGTGCCACGGAGTAGCGAGGCGAATCCCGCCAGTGAGTCGACGTAGCGCGGTTAATCTCAGGTACCTGAGATTTGGAAAATTGCATGGCAAGAAGTCCCAGACGACAGCACCCTGGAGGCAGGAAACCATCAGGGTTAGATCCTCGACTTCTACCAGGGTTTTAGCAGGCTGTTCTGGGACCCTTTCGTCTTGGAATAGCTCATTTAGTTGCTCTGGGTCATTGCAGACGACCTGGAGGCTCAGCCGCCGTAGTTGGAAGGAGCCAAGGAGCGTTTTGAGGGCCTGAATATCTGCTTGTCGTTCTGCGAGGTCTCCGCCGATTTGGATATCGCTCTGTATCAGGCTGAATAGGTAGTCGGTCCTGAATGACACAGGCAAGCCGTGAGCTCGTGTGAACCACTGATGGGCATAGCGTGTGAGTGGAACGCGTTCAGTAGGTCGGGTCGTGATCCCAAAGCTTGTCCATAACTGTGGTGTGTTTAATGCAATCCTACGCCAGTTTGAACAGACGAGTGACACGCTGAGCTGAGTAGGAATGCGTCTGGGTTCATCTGCGAGCCTTCCAAACTCATGGGGGAGAAAAACCACTGCGTCATCGGCAGAAAGTATAAAGATGTACCGAATAACATCCTCTGGGAGGATCTTATGGGGTGCCAGTGCGACCTGGCCCTTGGAGATCTCGACCAGGAGTTGGTTACGTTGTTGCTGGAGTTGACGGATCTGGTGGTCGAGAGATGCGAGTTTATTTTCTGTGCCTGCGATAGAGCATCTGATCGCCTCGACTTCCTCAGGTAGATAGACACGGTTGGAGAGGCCGATATCATTGCAAGTAGTGGAGGCGTTATTCATTGGGGCAGTAACCAAGTTCAGCTTTCTGGTTGTGTTTGCTGCGCTACTTGAGTGCTGCTTGGTGTCATGCCAGTACATTGTCACCGCGGGCGTCCGAGCCGGACCGCCTAATTTTTACTGAACCTAGCTCCGTGAGCCTGAGGGATAGGCAACCTTCTGTGATAGACTGGATAATTAAATCTTTGTGGCTCGTAGGGCGTAAGGCCTAAGGATGTCGCGCCACCGGGTGTTCGGATCGGGTGTACACTCATAGGGATGCCGTGGCAAGCTCACCTGATATGTGCTAAGAACAATTCAGTGTGAGGCTTGACAGCAATATAGGCACGCATATATTAAAATACTAGATGTCTCCAAACTTACTTGCTCCCCTGGAGACTGCGCACTCCTACTTAGGACAAGTGAGATTCATATTTTTTGTACCCTTTTCGCGGTCATTATAATGTAAAAGTTCGTTCCTTAATTGTTTGTTCTTGCCCTGTCGAAATATTCTGTACTAGTGTTTGGTGGCGGTTGTCCAAGTTGTGTTATATATATTGATTGTAGACACAAACGCATATATTTGGAAGTATTAATAGCGGGAAGAGTGAGCAGGAGAACAAGTAAAATTAGTAAATGGTCAGTCTATTCAAAAGGGGTATTTAATCTGTCTACGACTACAGAGATGAGTTTTTGTGACCCAAGGGTTTCCCTGGTTAGTAGCAGTTCATTCGATATAAGAACTTCTGCGTCCAAGTCATCCGACGCAGCAAAGCCCAATGACTGCGAGATCCGGATTTGCCGCGTGATTAAGATTAATAGGTAATACCGTTTCTAGATCGCATTTTCCCGCCTTGCCTTTGCCATTTTTGAAAGACACTCCACGTCGTGAGATGTATCTCCAGTTATAATTACAAAGAGAAAAGATCCAAGTTCGCCTGTTAACAATATGTCCAACGTAGCCTGGTTATTTCAGGCTGCAACTGGAAATTTCAAATTTGCAGAAATGGGGCATTTTCCAGGATCGTGCGGATGGCATCGTTGTCAGGATATACGAATATTTGAAATCGACAACCTCGAAAGCCCAAGGCGCTCGGCGATGAAGGGATTTGGGTTGAAAGGCCAACATTTCCTTTCTAGCAAACGAAAGGTAAGGCTATCTAGTGTGGGTATTTCTAATGCGAGGACGAATTGATCTATGTCTGTTGAAGAGGGACGCTGAAAAGACAGGTTCAGGGCTCGCGAAGTTGGCAGGACAGTCGTTTCAATTACTTCAAACAGTGAATTATTTACAATACATGAGGATTGCATGAGAACGGCCAGGCAGGAAGCAGTCACCAATGGATAGCAACGTAAATCAAAGTGCAATACCTGACGTCATGAGTGGGAAGATTGATTGCATCGACTGGGAAATTGATATCTAGCTTCAGATGTTTCAGGTGTAGAAACTCGATAACAATAAGGTCCAGAGTGTTTGAAGATTCTTGATTACTTCAAAGACCGAGGGTGAGTTCCTCAACATTCAGAAGTGAACCAACAAATTGAGCTGGTCTATTTATGTCACGGAATAACCCAACCAAGTTTCCAGTGCCATCGAAGGATATACAGATATTGAGTCGTCGAAGAGAAAATAGAGGAAATAATCCACGGGAAATATGTCTATTTGTGTATTTGTCAGGTTGAGTCAATGATATAGTCGGTCATGTAAAGATAGATCTGCCGCGAGTGCATGAACACCATGTGAGCGCGGGTCTTTGACAAGTGGGGTTGGATGAACAGACAGTGTGATGTTTTAAAGTGGTCCAAAGCAATCTGACGCCGCCATGAGCACACTCAGTTGGAATTGGGTTGCCTATCGATTTTCTGAATTCTGGGAATACACGTCTGCATAGACTCGGAGGACAAGGATAGAACCAAGAACATCTTCTGATGGTAGCGCCAGAGCTACGTTAAGATCTGATATGGCCTTCAAAACCTGCTTGCGTCGACGCTACAGACAACGAGGTCTGGTCTGTTGGTGAGTCGACGGCTGGTGAGATGATGAATGACTTACATAATCAACTGCCGAAATTCTCCGGGCAAAGCTGGAAGTGTGCATTTCCATTCTGTAACAAAATCAGGTCTGTCATTATTTCTTTGCCCGAGTAGCCTGCTTTCTTACTCGAACCGCGTTAAGTGTCAGGAACGATCCTCCTGTCGTTGCCCGACTCTCTAACTTGTGAAAAGGCTCGCTGTCACAAACCATGGCGTCCCCCACTGTCAACGTATTTTACTTTTCTCTGCTTCTTTACGACGATACGAATGCTCATTTGACTCTACAGGTTGCGCGGTATTCTGCTCTTGCATTTGGTGTCGTATATGGCTGGTACCACCGTAAGACCCTTCAAACTGCACATGAGCAACATAAACTCGATCATGCTCTGCACGAGCGGGAGCACCTGATCAAGGAGGCAAAGGAGGCATACAGGAGACAGAAGGAAGCCAAGAAAGATACGAGTGGTCAGTGTCCTTCCTTCCCTTTTCGCTCCAGTCCAGGTTGACATTCGGTTTGCTGCTCAGTGGTGATGGACCCTGAAGACCCCCGCTTCGACCTAGAGAAGTTATTGTTAAAATACGAGAAGGCATCATCATAGTTCACGCCTATGTAGGCACTCTTCGATCCCGTAGTTGGGTGTTGGTGGACCATAAACTTTTTTTGCACTACAGCGCTGTCAATATAGAATACCTCGCATTATTCATTATTTTTTTTTCCCTGGGTGCAGAAATCTTTCTTAAAGCAGGAGCTGTTTCGGTCCATCAATCTCTTTCATATCATTTAGCTGCTATGACAAACTTTTTTTCCTACGATTTTAATTGATTTTCATGACTGCTGGTGGGAACGTGAGAAAAAAAGGCGCGTCGCGTCGTACTTTGACAAGCTCATTTCTCGACCTTCTATACGTATTCAAAAGATGAAGCCACAGATGGACGACGTTGAGGACGATCTTGCTGCAGAGGAGGAGAACAAACTAATCAATGAGGTATGTCACCAAGGGAATCCACTCCACTCTTAATATACTAATAACTATGATAGGAGTACAAGATTTGGTAAGAGATAGGACTGTTGTAAGGGGATTCGAATTGAAGAGCACTGCAAAAGGAAGAAGAATGCGCCCTATCTATACGATGTCGTGATTACACATGCTTTTGACTGGCCCAGCTTGACTATCCAATGGTTCCCTGACCGGGAACAGTAAGTCTATCCTTTCTTTCCTCAAACTCTTCTAAACCTTCATTTTGAGGTCTCCCAACAAACCATTCACTACCCACCGTCTTCTCCTGGGCACTCATACCTCGGGCCAAGCCCAAGATTACCTCCGCATTGTAACTGTCCAAATACCCAACCGCGACGGCTCAGGTGGTGCAGATAAACTTGACCGGAGCAACTACGATGATGAACGTGGAGAACTAGGGGGCCATACGCTCCCTGCATCGGCAACTCCGAAAATACAAGTCATCCAGCGAATCAATCATGATGGGGAGGTTAATCGCGCGAGATACATGCCTCAAAACCCGGATTTGATTGCTACCAAGGCTGTTTCGGGGGAGGTGTTGATTTTTGACCGGACGAAACATCCAAGCGAACCTGAGAGAGGTGGGGTGTGCAAGCCAGATATTAGGTTGATCGGACAAACGAGGGAAGGGTGAGTGGTCGACGAGGATAGTATACCTTCCGTAAGGATTGACCTGATCGAAAGGTATGGCCTTGTATGGAGCCCAGTTAAGGCGGGACATATTCTAGGAGGTTCAGAGGATATGACGGTCTGTCATTGGTCTGTGGCTTGTCGTAATTTTTCTTTTGGTTATTGTTCATGATATGGTCAGGGATGTCAATGCGTATACAAAAACGAAAAACACGATTGAGCCAACAACGGTGTTTAGAGGGCATACATCAGTCGTTGGAGTGCGTTTACACTTGTCTGCTCTTGTGACAACCAGTGAATCGCTTGATAGGATGTCGATTGGCATGCATCCAACGAGAATCTGTTTGCCAGCGTTGGAGATGACAAAATGCTGATGCTGTATGTATTATCGCAAAGCAATTTCAACCTGATAATGACACTGCATCATAGATGGGATACCCGTTCAGCTACAGAGCCAAAGCTACAGGTACAAGCGCATGAGCGAGAGATTCTGGCTGTAGCATTTAGTCCAGCTACGGAACACCTACTTATTACAGGTAGTGCAGACAAGGTATGTCCCCCCCTTCCTCGTATCTATAACTCATCTAACGTTGGATTAGACTTCTATCCTACACGATATCCGGATGCCAAGCAAGAAACTGCACGTCTTTGAATCACATACCGACGAAGTCTTACATCTCGCTTGGTCACCACACAATCCTACTATCTTTGCTTCAGCATCAAGCGATAGGCGTATCAATATTTGGGATCTATCACTTATTGGACAAGAGCAGACGCCCGATGATCAAGAAGATGGACCTCCAGAGTTGTTATTTATACATGGAGGTGCGTATCACCGCTCCATCTCATTGCCATTGTTTAAGGACTTCTTAAATAAGGCCACACAACACGGCCGACGGATTTCTGTTGGGCACCACACGAGGCTGACCACTGGACAGCGGCAAGCGTGTCGGAAGATAATGTACTGATGGTATGGCAGCCGACCATGCGGGTATGGGCAGGAGATGCAGTCAAGATTGATGAAAAAGAATTGGAGGATGATGCCATGGAGGGAATAGAACCTACAGGATCAGCTTCCGCTGAAGCAGGTCCTTCAAATAGCGGAAATGGTGGAGGAAACAATCAAAAAGAGAGCGGAAATGGGAGTTTGAGAAGCCAGAGCATGAGCATGAGCGCCGAAGATGATTAGAAGGAGGTCACTGTATTTCAGACTTTTGGAAAACCTTATACGGAATGTTTTCATTTTTGTTGTGCTATTGCAGATAAAATATATGGCCAGTACATGGAGCAGTAAGAATTAAGGAATGATAGTTGGTTTTCGAATCGAGCAGGGTGATGGTACAAGGCAAGAATAAAGCGAAATTTTTGCGTAGCTAATGAGACCTTCGCCTCCACACATAACATCTTTGGTTGTTATTGCATTATCTGCATTACAGCATAATTATCCGCAGGAGTTCGAAGATAACTGCAAGAACGACATCAGTAAAGGCTGGAATACAAGTCGAAGACTGGATCAAACCTCCACCGACGATGACGAATACAACCACTCCAAGTGCCCATAAGTTGATAGGGCTTTTCTTTGACAGCTGCTCTAATCGAGAAGGGTGTGTGGGTTTCCTGCCCGCCTTGGCGTCCTTTGCGAATTTGGCATTTCGCTGACGCATCTCGAATTGTGTAGGCTGATCATTGGGTTATTAGTAAAGCCAGCGGTAATCATATATAAACGAACATGCCATTTTGTTAGCTTCTGGGGGGGAACGCAAATGAGAGTTGGAAGGAGAGTTTGGAATGAAGGGACTAACGTGGCACCTTCGCACATATAATAAGTGATTTCCTTTTTGGATTTATTGATCGACGAGGATATCCTATTTTGGGTAATTCATATTTTTCAATATTTTTCCCGTTTATCTTTCAAGCTCGAATGGTGAAAGCGACCAAATCATCACTCAAGTCTGCGCTCCAAGCTCAGCAGCAGCGTCTCAAGGAGAAGCAGAAGGCTGCTCAAGCTGCTCAAGCTGCTGAGCAGAAGCAGAGGCACAAAGCTAAAGCCCAAGGAAAAGGGAAAGGCAAAGCGACGGCACCGCGGCAAACGATACCCTTTCGTTCTACAGATAGAGTGTTGCTGGTTGGGGAAGGAAATTTCTCGTTTGCGCGTGCACTGATGCAGCTGTATCAGGATGAGGCTGCTGGGGGAAACGGGGGGAGTAGTAGATCGACGTTTATGCCTCCAACCAACATCACCGCGACGACATACGACTCAGAGGTCGAGTGTTGTACCAAGTATCCTGGTGCAAAAGACATCATACAGGAAATAAGTGCAGCTGGTGTTGAGGTGCTATTTGATGTGGATGGCACGAAGCTGGAGAAGGTTCATGGGTTGAAAGGAAGAAAGTGGGACAAGGTGGTATGGAACTTCCCCCATGCTGGTGAGTGGGTGGTTAATCGCTTCATTGTACAACTACGTTCTCAATGTCAAAATAGGTAAAGGTATTACAGACCAAGATAGGAATATCCGTTCGAATCAGATTCTTCTCCTTGGATTTCTGCGATCGGTGGCATATGTGCTATCTACCGGTACTATACCCAAAATGCAGCCAGCGAAAAAACGAAATGATGATGATAACGAAGCTGACAGTGACAGCACGGATATGAAACGAGGTGCAAATGTACAGAATCACAGCGAGGCTTTCCCAGTCTTGTCTCTTCGCTCAGACTCTACCGAACCGAGTACAAACACAAGAGGAACGGTCCTTATTACTTTGCGGAATGTCCTACCATACACCTTATGGTAAGTACACCCTTAATTTCTTTGCGATTTTTCTGATTTCACAAAAGGGATTTACCACGCCTAGCTAAGAAGCCACCTGCACTAGCTGTAAGAAACTCAACTCCCAACCCGTGCTTCATCCAGCTACGATCATTCAAGTTCATTAGAAGCACATGGCCAGGGTATGAACACAGGATGACAAAGGGCGAGCGAGCGTACGGAAATGGGAAGACGGGCGAAGGAGGAGAGGATAGAACTTGGGAGTTTTGTCTTGCAGACCCTTGAGTCACATTTGGTGTTATTGTATAGCGTACCATAGATGGTGAGGAGATTCGTTCATATACCCTATCTTCTCCAGCTTTCTCTCTTTCCTCGCTTTCTCGTTCGGCTCGGTGACTTGGCTGTACATAATTCAGATGAGTGACCATGTCACTGGTACAGCAATTCCCCTCGTCTCTCTATTCGCTAACTCTATCGCTGCCGTCAACCATACATAAATGGAATCGCTACAGTCCTCGTTTCCAAATCGTCTGGGAAACAGCTTATGGAGTGCAGTGTGACCTCATTCCTTTTGGCCGTTGGAATTTCTAGATTCAGTAATTCGCTTTCAGGGCGTATCCAAGGGTGGGGGAACAATGTAAGCTCCTCTAGAGTACGTATCGCAAGTTGAACTGATTTCATATGGTGTCACCAAGATGGCTTAGTATAACTCACCGATCTCACTATTGTTGTCTGGGATTGCCTCATTTCCGCACTTATCTGAATACAGGAAACTTTTGAAATACGTTAGCAAGTCCTGTTCTCCGATTCAGCAGGTGATCTTTTCCACACTAAGAGACAGGTCTACATGTCATAATTTCGGTTCGTCTGGTTCCCTCACCTTGACAGTGATATTTGGCAGGACCACCACATCTGGTGTTTCGTCCATTGACTTGATCTGATCCAAAGTAGCTCCATCGATTCCCTTGATGGTACAATGTGAGCGATCTAGCTTGGACAGGAAAGTTCGCGAGTACAGGCATGAGCCATTATTCGTATTCGGCAGATCGCATAAGACACTACATTCCATGATCACTTATAAAAGACTGTTGGTCTTTCCAATTGCACCCAGCATCCTACTTTCTTTCTAAGTATGTCAAGCTCTATCGTTGGCACTTTACCTATCATCCACGCAGTAGATCCTTCTGGGTCGTTCACCATCAACATTCCGTTGCAATTGCCAGAGTGCAGGTTCAAGCCTGAGCTGTCTTTTGCTTACCACTCAGCTGCTACAAATTTTTCAATCCTTGGTCGTGGTTGGGTGTTCAAGGGGGCGCCAGTCATCGAGCGCATCCCTGATTTTGGTGGTGAATATAACTTCGTCACTATGCGTGCTGATTATTTTTAACCGCAGTTCCTTGTCACTAGGTTCTGTGAATTACAACAACAAAGATTGTTTTGCCCTGGACGGCCAACGCCTTATCAAAATCAATGATACGACGAATGAATATCGATTTGAAGTTGAGCAGTGGTCTAGGATCTATGCCAGAGGCAATGATCCCGCAAATCCAACGTCCTGGGAACAATACATGCCAGATGGTACTATTCGGTACTTTGGGAACACTATGGTATTATCTTCTATGAATTCAGAGATGATAAGGTCTTAAGCTCGTCTTTCAGGATTCCAATATTTCGGCCCTTGGAAGTTTCTCAACTCGCGTCTGGGCCATATCGGAATCATTGGACTCCTTCAATAACTATATCAGCTTTACTTACGATAACGAGTCCTCCACTACCGTCAAGTCTGCTACTGGGGCGTATTATCTACAAGAAATCAGCTATGGCGGAAACAAGAGTATGAGTCCGCCTTTGCCTCACCAGCGGATACTACGCTTCGCCTACACAGCACGTCCAGATACCGCAACAAGGTATCACGGTGGCTACAAGATTTTTTCTGATAAGCGATTGCGTTCGGTGACGGCTTTCTGGGGATCAGGCAATGCCCCCACCAAGGCCAAGCTTTTCGCTTATGAAATATATTACTCCAGATCCCCTTTGACCCAGATTAGCTGTCTGTCTAATATTGTGCTAACGGATGCTACTGGCGCTTCCACCTATCCTTTAGGATTCACTTGGAATCATGGCTCTCCCGTTATTTTTGAAGGAACGAAAACTATTGCGGGCATCTCAAAGCCATCTGGTGCTAAAGACTTCCAGATCATTCCCCTGGATTCAAATGGTGATGGATGCAATGATCTAGTCATCGTATCAAACCAGAGTAACACACTCTATCTCGACGTGTATCGTTCCAATCTCCAAGGAAATGTTTCTAGCTCGCCAGCACCAGGTTCTGGGCGTACAGGCCTTCCCTACTCTGATCACACTACGATCTTTCCTCTGGACTTGGATGGCAATGGAAAGATGGACATTGTATGTTTGCCTTTGTTTTGTTAGTGTTCGACAAGAACTTATCACTAGTAGCTTCATATCCTGAAAGATGGAAGCACCTACACTCTTACCCCCCTCTTATCGAAGCCTGATGGGTTCAAACCACAGGGACCAGTAAAATTTACTCCTTCATCACAAATTGAAGGTATATTCCGATCTGGGGATTTTAGCGTATGTTCACGTTCATGTGGCAACCGATTTAATGACTGATTGAGATATTAGGGCAATGGATTTGTTGGGCTTATTTATGTCTACGCTTTTAAAAGAACAATGAATGAATGGCAGATCAAATTTGTTCAGTTCACATCCGATCAAACAGGAACGCTGAAGGAACAAACTGTCCGAAGTGGACCTTTGATCCCTGATCAGAATTTTGATATCAAAAAGCTGAAGGTAATTGCTGGTGACCTAGATGGAAATGGGTATGTGGTGGGACTGTCTCTATCACGGTCGGTTATGCTAATACCATGATTCAGGTCAGCAGACGTATTCCTTGCGTATCCCCTGACATATTACTGGTCAATTTCATTCATCGAGTCGATCAACGGCGAGCTCCAGTACAGACCAGATCATCCTGTGGAGCAGAGTAGAAAATCCATCACCACCGTTAACGACACTGTGAGGATCTTCCGATACGATGCGGACGAGGATGCCAAGACGAGTCTTCTCTTTGTATCTAAGTCACCTGAGAACAACCTCCAACTTCAACTCTTACGCAGTACCGGTACTACATTACTTCCCGATACCACACCCACCATCATGGATACTCCCTACGAGGGCGAAATTATCGTCACCCACGCTTCTTCAGCGAACTCTTGGGATGTTTTGAATGTTGTCGACAGTGATGCTGGTCCTAAGGTCAATGTATTCCGGTTTGACGGTGAAAACTTTTATGCAATTAAGAATACCGTTCAACCGCACTTGATTCCGAAAGGATCAATCATAAGCTGGGCGGATCTCCGTGGGATTGGTCACTCCGATTGCGTATTCACTCTCATACAAGAATCCGGAATCATCGTTTGCTCAATGCAGTGTTCTGCACCTCAGCCGTTGGAAACCATTTCGGCTTACACTCAGGACTTGGGGCTTGACGTTGAGGTCGCTTATTCTCATCTAAGTGATCCACAAACGTACAGTTCAGATGATAAGATTGCTACGTCATTGATCAATGCCTTGGCAGGTAACTGCCCATCTGCGGCTGGTTTAGAAGGAAATACGAGTCCTGTGCAGAACCTCAGTTGCACTCGAGCGCAACTTGTCTCGTTCCCTAGATTTGTGATCAACACGCTCTCTATATATCCAGGTCCAGTCCGTTCCGTGGTCGATTCTTTCCGATATTAGTATGCGAATGCGCTTGTTGATCCTCGTAAGGTGGTTGGCTTGGCTTTAAGACTATCAATAAGTACAACTTCTCATTGAAGACCATCGAGAATGCCACCTATTTCCAGGATTTCCCACGTATTGGGTTCATGTCAAACCTGGAGATATCAACACTTGATATGCAAACTTTCCGACCCAAGGGTACCATACAAAATAATAACTATCCTTGGACAGCTCACGATGAAAATGCCAGAAAAAACAAATCCTTGCAGCTCCTGACCACCCGAGAATCGTGGTACGAGGGTGCAGAGATGACTTATAGCTTTGATGTTCAATTCAAATATGAAAATTATGGAACTATCGAGGAGACCAAAATTCAATCTTCGTACGAGCAGAATCTCCCACTTTTCATCACATCCGAGTTCAATAAACCCAGTTCCAGCGATCCATCTATCGCTTCTAGATGGGTGGTCGGTAATAAAATTCATGAATCGACCAAGCAAAAAAAACGTTTTAGAAGGCGAAGAATACAAACTAAATGAAATCATGAACGAATATCACCCTCAGAGCAATCGCTGTACTAAAACGAAGACTTGGGTAACTGGCAGCACTTGGTACACCAAAGTCTATGCGCTTAACTCTGCAGGCAACTTGAGTCGTATTCAAGAAGAATACACCGATTCGGGCCCTGTCAAAACCCGTAATATCCAAGCATTTGAATATGATCCAACACAGTCCAATGTCATTAAGACAACCGCATATACAGATTACAAGACATCCAGCAGTTTTGATGGGGCCGCAGCCTTCGAGTCACCTTTCAATCAAGCCATGAATCTTTCTTCCTCTGTCACGAAACCCAATAATTTGATAAATTCATTCAGATACGATGTGTTAGGTCGCAAGACCGAGGTAGCCAGGACACCGTCAAACGAACCACAGTTTGTTGCGGAGAAGATGACCTATGATATCAAGAATAACAGGTTTATAGAAACTCATCAAATCTGGAGTGGTCTGAAGACAGACGCGTGGCGCAAGGTTGCTACCCACTTCGATGGCAACAAACGAAAGCTCTCTGTGCGAGAAACAAAGGCAGATAATCTTTCACAGTACATCTATGCCGATAATCAGTATGATAACGCCGGACGCATCGTCGCCCGCTCACGGCTCTATACAGATGGTGAAAGCCCTGCTTACTTCCGGTATTCCTACGATGACCGTTCTCGTCTCAGCCGTGAGGTCTATCCTGTGGATACTGGAGCTACCCCTTTTACTCGTGCACTCTCATATCGATATACTAGCAGTGATATAACATTCATGGAGAGTTTGTCAGATGGCATTAAAACAACCTCCAGCAGCCGTAATCTTACCATTCTACACAACGCTGACGCGCCTAGAGCAGGAAATTTTGGAAAGCCTTGCGTTGTTCGAAGAACTGATGAAATGGATCGAACAATGACAATGACATATGATGGCTTGGCGCGGCCAAAAACGATCACTGACCCAAATCTTATAACGTTACGCTTGGCATATGATGGATTATCACGAGAAACTAGCAGAAGAGTAACGTACAATACCACCGACCTCAGCTCTTTCACCGTCACCTATGATGATAACGTGCATGAATCGAAAATTTTCAATCCATTGTCGTCTACCCCTACATCCCCTATGGTTTCTACCACGACAGATCTCTGTGGTCGACCTACGACGAAGGTGACAACAGAAGGCACTTTTGAATTCACCTACAGCAAGGAGCAACTCATGGCCGTTACTGGACCTGGACCTTCTTACAGCTTTACTTACGACACTCTTGGCAACACAGCACAGTCTACGTTGTCGATTGATGGTAGATCATTTAGTACATCGTTCACATGGTCAAAAATGGGGCAGTTAACCCGGATAACTAACCCGGATGATTCGTTTATGACGCGGAATCTATGTCCCGATGGGCGAACAGTCCAATCCTTGGGGCTCTCGGACTCTTCTAAAGTTGAAAAGGCATCTGCCACGTTCTCCCTCTTTAACAACTATTCTCAACCCGGAACGTGCATACTGAAGAATGGCCTAACATCATCAGCGACATTCAGGGTAGATGGATTACTTGCTGGAAATACTGTAAAGAATAAGGGAGCTGATTTGTTTCAACAACGCTGGGATTATGGTGCTTTCAACAAGATGCGGAGGTACCACTTTACGAGATCTAGCCAGCCAGAGATCACTACAGAATTTTCATACAATGATGCTGGTATATTGACTCGATAATCCATGGACGAGATAACTCATCGTTTGCATAGGCGAACTTGCTCGTGCATCAGTTGGAGCAATCTCATCTACTTTTGAGTATGATGAACACGGAAACATCAGCAAGAAAGACACACAGGATTTCATTACCAACGATGGCTGGCAGCTTGCTTCGATCAAAAATGCTGATCAAACTACTGCCTACACTTTTGAGTATTCCAAGGACGGGAACAGAACATTTAAAAAGGATGGAAAAACAAAAAAGGTGATAAATACCATGTCTTATGATTCGCAAGGACAATTGGTAAGAGTCGATGGTTGGAGATTCGTCTACGACCACACGTGTCGCTTGGTCAAGGCGGAAGCACCTAGCGGCGATATTACATACTACCCGAGCAATAACTACGAAGTAGATATTCCTGGGACAAAAGATAAGGAGTCCCACACGGCCTATTTGATTCACGATCACCGTCTTGCCTCCTTCCGGACACAGGTCGATAAGGGGGGTAAACCAGTTGGCCCCGGAACTACACTTTATTACCATTTTGATCACCTAGGGAGCACAAGGGCTGTCTCTAGCTCAGACGGAACTGATTTGGTGTACTACAACTATGATGCCTTGGGAAATGAAATCTCCAAGGATTCTACAGCACGATACACATACTGCGGTAAACAGAAGTTTGGGAATCTCTATTATTTCGGCGCTCGATTCTATGATCCGGAAGTGAGCACTTATGCTTTCCATTCTTTCTTTGGCACCTGACTTTGTATTTAGACAGGCCGCTTCCTCACCCTGGATAATTTCCCAATAGATCTTGACAACATCACTACTTGTGCATTCAACCTTTATGCATTTTCCCGGAATGATCCTATTAATTTTGTTGATCTCAATGGAAATGCGGCTGTACCTTGGTGGCATTGGTACGCCTGTTTTGACTCGTCCACCATGTTGTTGTGCTCATACACACTAAATAAAGGGCTGTTAGTGCTGCCTTCGTCGCAGGTGGCGTACTTTTACTCGTTGCTGTGCCCGGCTTTGGCATTGCTGGTACATGGGCATTTGGTTTGACTGTGTTTGGAAATGGCTTTATTGGAGCAGGACTTAGTGGTATTTTCACCGACATTGAAACGCTTCGTGGTGATGTGAGGAATGACAATGACGCATGGGCCTGGCAAGTTTCCCTTGGCTTCATATTTGGGGCCCTAGGAGGGACCCTGGGGACGCAAACAAATGCTGTTGCTGCACGGATTCTGGGTTCAGCTGGAAGGCGTATTGCGGCTCGGCCTGCGATGCGGATGGGAGTTGATGGAGTGATTGGATTAACTTTCGGAGGTTTGCAACAGGGACTTACGTTTGCACGAGAAGGGACTTGGGATACCGTTACAATGTTCAAGTCGTTGGGGTACGGATTCTTTGGAGACAGTTTCGTGAGTGGCGGCGTCCGAGGTAAACTTTACTAACACCCAACTGAGATTAATGTAACCTTCATTTCAACTAGGTACTAGTGTAGGCGCTAAACGTCTTCGAACATTCGTCCTTGAGCGCAAAGGTCTCCACTCAGTGCGAGCCGGCATGCCTAACCCAAGGACGACTCTGGCAAAGGGAAGGTCTTTGAACCAATCCCAGAGTACTACTACTCTCGATACTATACCTGATAGTGAGTACTGGACGGCCAAAAGTGACATAAGCAGTTTGGACTCGGTATACTTTGATGCCTTTGATGCCCTGGACGATATGTTGGGCGTTGTAAAGGAATCAGCTCTGTAATTATTTTGAACGTAGTGTCTCTAAATCATTGGCAATGTCATGATGATCATAATCGTACAATGTCACGGTGGCAGTGTGACATAAGTCACAGTATCTCGTGGTGCAAACCTCGCGTCACGCTTGCCTTCCATCTAATGCATCTCCTTCGTAGTTGGTGTTCAACGACAATTCCACGACGATTACCCTCTGCACATCGTCAGTATGCCATCTCAGTTAGACCCCAAAAGCCTCTCTCTGGCAGAATTGAACCTCGCGTCTTCAAGGACAAAAAAGCGTTCCAGTATAATTGGTATACGAACATTCTCAAAGAAAGCAAAACTGGCCCTCTCCTTTTCCTGAATCACAACGATTTCTCGGCCAGAAGGCTTGTAAAGCTGCGTCGGGATATTGCCACCGCTGCTAAACGTACTGCACTGCCATCCCTCGATTCCCCATCGCCCATACCTGCTGCCACACAACTACCACAGCTCACAGTCTTCAGAACGAGCATATTCGGTGCCGCACTACGTGATTTCCCACATATCAACCTCGCAGAAGTGGATAGAATGTTCTCAGGAACAAGTGGGAGTTTTGCGGCGCTTTCATTGCCTTCGTTCAATCCCCCCCAACTGAACGCCATTCTACGCGTTATGGAAAGGTCCGTGCCACCTCGTCCGCCCAAAACGGAGGAAGACCTCAAAAGAGAACAAGCAGAGAAAAATGCCGATCCGGATAACCCTGGCAGGCGGATGAAGCGGCAGCGACCGATTCTGACGCCCGAGTTGAAACTCATTGGAGCGTTTATTGAGGGGAAGGTTTTCCTACCTCAAGGGTTGCAGGAAGTGTCAAAGCTGCCTACATTGGATACGTTGAGGGCGCAGATTGTGGGCTTGTTGAGTTCGCCGGGGATGCAGCTTGCTGCTGTCCTGAACGAAGCAGGTGGTGCCAAATTGGCGAGAACATTAGAAGGGCTGAAGAAGAGTATGGAAGAGGAGGCCGGAGGGACACCCGTATCGTGAGGCTCTGAGATGGCTGTCAACATTCGCGTGGTATTCTTAGTAACTGCATGTCTTTTACCATCTAATACAGTTTGAGGGTGGTACAGCCTCATCCCCTACGAAAATAAAGCGAGATGGATATCAGAATATGATAACCATCGTCAGCTATTGAAAATTTAACTTTGAAAAATTGTTGACAATGTGCTATCGCTACAGTACGACATGTGGAGTTCTTTTACCAGTGCCGCATATCGTATCACCTTACAGATTATTCGCACCCTGCACGGCTCCGGAGGTCAAGGGTAGAAGCAGTGAATATCCATACTGCTCCCCATGCACTGACACTGTTGGAAATTGGAAATAAAACCGACTGGAATATAATAAGATTGTTCCAAGGAATTACCAGGACCAGTAAACATTACGATGATAGGTGACAGGTTTAAGTAGAATTTTAAAAAAAAATTTATCAACCACGATAACAGCCAACATCGCCATTACTTGTTATGACACAGCGCGAGCTGAAGTCGATGAGTCAGTCATCACACATAAAAGACACCTCTATAACTTACCCAGGCTCACAGCAACCACCATCTGTGTATTGTCAATGCAAATATCTCTACAAGACATGAGAATGTACTTACTCTTGCAGCAATTCCAGTTCTTGGGACAACAGTGGTTTCCTTCGCAGCTATTGTAATCGTTGCGGCAGCAGCCTAAACACGCTCATCATGTATATTAGTCCATGGCACAGTCGTCCATGCGTACCTCCTGCACCATTACACCACCAGCCTTTGTCACAGCAACGTCCTAGTCGGGAATGAGTCTCGGTCATGGTCAAGATTAAAGGGTGATTATTCACTGTTTGAGCAGCAGTCACCACCCATTGGGCAGCATACACCATTCTTGCAGATACCATAGCCTCCCGGGCAAGATTGTTCAGACCTAGTCAGGAGGTCATCAAGCTTCTTCGACGCCTGCCCGTCCGTAGCAGCGGCTACTGGATGGAAGACAGCGGCCTTGATTTGGGACTCGTCCTGGGTTGCACTAACCAAGGAAGCGCAAGTAGCAATAAGGAGAGTAACTGTGGTGAAGGAAAGACGCATGGTAAGGACTGAAGAAAGACCTCGAGGGTTTTTTAGGGAGCATTTATATCCCTCAAGCAAAGCAGGGTGGATAACACGCCATGGAACACGCCATACCTTTGTTGGCGAAACAATCTCGATCTGCTGTGCATAGTCGATGAATAACAAAGAAGCGCCCTGAGCTAATACGGAGGTGCTACCGCTGATAACGTACGTGAATGTTCGGATTTTTTTTCGAGAACCCCATTATTCCATACTGATTATGCACCAATGGCCAACAGGCCAAGGTATTGTACTGGCTTGGCGTATTTCCGATAGAACAGAAGCCGAGGTTGGTTCAGAACACACGAAGAAAACGTGATAGTGGGCTGTTCCAGACATTCATGCTCCACAGCACATCTCCAACATCTTTTTTTTTCTGACAAGCAGAGAAAGACATAGATAACTACCATTAGCTGCCTTGATAAATAATTGCCCTATTTGTTGTCCTAAGAGGACATGGGCGCAGCAGATGAGGGGTTTGTTTTTAGATTAACATTGAGTTTCCAAATAAGGCTTAGTTGTGTGGAGCTCACGTACAGTGCAATTTAACCTTGAATGATTTGTTTCGCAACTCACATCAAGTCAAAGGAAATCAAGGGCCTTTCAAGTTGAGGATAGGAAACAGCGCCGTCCCACAACTTGAATAGGATTCGCAGGAATCCGAGTATAATAAAATTAGCAGAGATTGGCGAGTTATTATTGTACACAGCGGGACGTCCATACTTAAGACTTCTTTTCTGCTTCATTTCCGCCCCTTCCCATGGAGATTTTTATAGGGAGGATAGACAATGCTAGCCAGAGCACACTAGTCCGAGTCACGGGTTTATTCAAAGTTGAAATCCGCGTGACGTGACTATGTGACAGTTACTAAAACAGGTACTTTGTTGTTTTATTTTATTTTTATTTTATTTTTAATTTTTATGCTGGGGGATGATGCAGACTAGTGCTGGCCAAGAATAAAATTTAATCTGAATACAGATTAAATAGGGCTGTTGGTGTATTGCTTTTTGGCAGATTATGACTGTATTACATTACATTAGGATATACTTACATTACATTAGGGAGATGGTATTTAATCATAAGTAATGGGCATGATCAGGTGACCGTGAGATGCTTCTGAACCTTAACCTTGGCTGAAAAATTGTATTGAGAAAATTCAATTGTCAACAAAATCAGTAACCAATATGGCAGCAGACCTCAAGAATGAGCTTGCAAACCCAAGGCATTGTTATGATCTCTTTCTTTTATTTCATTTACTGTATCTTTTCTTTTCTTTTCTTTTCTTTTCCTTTTCTTTTCCATTTTACTACTTATCTTATCTTATCAACTTTGGGCTTCTTGGAACACTTCAGGCATGTCAGACTATCCTGAAAGGCTTGGAGTTTGATCCTCAACATAACCATTTCCTTTTCATTTTACTTATATTCATTGTAGTGTATTATTTGTCCTTTAGCTTCTTGATAGTCTACCTCTACATGTAGCTACAGAAGACTCCCTTCTCTATATTATCATCATCTTCAATGTTGCGGGTTGACACCTGAGGGAGATCAGATCAAGGTATAAGGTCTACCATGAACTTTTGACATAATCAAGAAGCTATTATCCTCACCTGTCAGAACGTCTCAACAAGACCCATTGTTATGTTAGAATAGCCGCCCTTAAGGCACTAAAGTATCGGACTGTAGATAAGTTATAAATAGTTCATCTAATTATAGCCAACCATTGTAAGGGACATCTATCTCAGTACTCAGGCAGTAAGCCAAAGACCAAGTATACTGTAGGACTCTCAAAGGTGAGCAGCAATGGCAAGGTGACCACCGCTTAGATAAGATAAAGATATGCCTGATCACTAGGTAGAGTGATGCTCTAGGTAGTTCCTCAGACAATGAGAGCGAGATGAGAGTGAGAAGAATACTTGTATTGAAAGCCTAGGGAATCCTAGGCAAGTAGCTACTGCTTATATACACTAAGTGGTAGCTAGGACAAACTAAAGTAATGTGATGAAACAAGTAAGAGAATAAGAATAGCTACTACTGGTAACCAGATGAGTAAGTAGCTTGATGAGGTGATGAGTAAGGAGGCCTGGGGACCAGAGTAGCCTGAGGCAATAGTCAGCAGTGTTGACTACAAGTGAAACATTGTCTGAAGAGGCAGTAAAGATGAATATTCATAAAAGGATAAACAAAGATAAACAAAGAAGCGTCAAAACATCAAAGTTAGGGGTAAGGGCGCTTAGGTGTTGAACCTTGAGTGCTGAAGGTTTGGAGGGCGTAACAACCATGAGTTGTCCATCCATCCATGGACGCCTTGGAGATAGACTGCAGATATCTATGAATATTGCAGTGATATCATGTGCAGCAATGTGCAGTCACTCCAAGCAAGACTCACATGTAGTATTAATGGTCCATGTGCATACTTCTGTACAGTATAAAAGAGGACCATTTAGCATCCTAAGAATGCAAGTTCTTACAGAGCTTCTAGTGTAGCATAAGCAGCTACAGTAAGCTAACTGGTAAGTTGGCTTCCTAGCTACTAGCTTCCCTATGGGATTAGCCTAGTGCTTTGCACAGGCATTCTGGACTGGGCAACTCCCACTGGGAGCCAGTCTTCTCAACATGTTACACCTACTCAACTTCTATTCCAAGATGCACTTGCATCACCCCTTCCACCTTTTCATTGTAGTTCTGTAGGGTGACCTACATCCATAGCACCCCACACATCAAAGGCCTAATCACAGGCCCCATTGACCATAGCCTATTCACAGGCTTCCATGACCTTGTTACACCCTCCAATCTTCAGCGCTCAAGGTTCAACCCCTAAGTGCCCCTTTCACTATGCAGCCCCTATTTTCGACGCTTCAACACTTCTTTGTTTATATCTGTTTACCCTTTTACAAATACTCACCTTTACTGCCTCTTTGGACAGTGTTTCATCTGTAGTCAACATTGCTGACTATTGCCTCGGGCTACTCTGATCCCCAGGCCTCCTTATTCATCACTTTACCAAGCTACTTACTCATCTAGCAACCAGTAGTAGCTATACTTATCCTCTTACTTGTTTTAACAGTCTTCTTGTCAGAATCTCACTGATTAACCAAGACCGTGATCCGACTATCCCTCAAGCGTCACTCCAGAGATGCGAAGAGAGAGAGAAGAAAGGTTTTATAGAGGAAGAGGACAACTCCTGTAGACTACACGGTGAGGTAGACTATCTAAGAGCTAAGGAATAAACAACTATATACACAAGCAGAAGTATCGCTCAAATAAAAGAAATAACCATAGCGAGGATCGAACTCTGGACCTTCTTGGGATTACCCGAGACATCTGAGATGTCCGATGACCCCGAATGGGCGCTAACAAAAGGCACGCGTCTAGTTGAGCGCTAATGGAAGCGCGCGCTTAGACGGCGTCAAGGAAAGTGGTGAAAAGGAAAGGAAAAGAAAAGGAAAATGAAATAAAAGGAAAAGAATTAAAAGGATTCGTAACATTACCCCCCTCTTAAGGGTCATGTCCTCATGACCGATAAGCTTCCTCGCGAGCGCTTCTCCATGTCTTCCAATTTCGTTCCAACCTGTCCAGATAATCCCTCTCAAATTTTCTGTCTTCCCAGCTGAATAAACAACGTGGTGTTCTTGGTGTGGTTAGGTTTTCGTACAGTTGGAAAGTAAGGTTTCTGTGTGATAAGGAGCGAGGGGCACCTGGGTTCCACCTATAGAATTCTTGAATTGCTCCCTGAGTGTTTTCAAGATTTGAAGCGGGTTCCCATGTACTCTCTTCCGTTGGGTAATCTTTCCACTTGACCAGGAATTCCAGACCTATGCCTCTCTTCAATTGGCTGTCCATAATCTCTTCCACTTCCCATTCTTTCTCGCCATCGACTAGTTCTGGAGGGGGACGGATAGGTGTGTGTTGGTTTGGGAATTGC
>KZ302063.1:41896-77057 GCA_002554575.1 Amanita thiersii Skay4041 | reverse complement strand
ACCACAAGTACCGTTGCCAGCATGATACGTAAAGTCCGCAATAAGCATAGGCTTGAAGATCTGCTTTGGCAGTTTGAGGATAGACTCGAGCAGGTGAAGCATTCCCTAGTTCTTCTATTAACGTAACTGACGTTTGATATGTCAGATACGCTTGAGCCCCAGTTGGCAAAGAGTGTAGACTGTACTATCTAACTCCACTAGAAGCCTTTATATGCGTGTAATTTGTATATATAATTATGATGGTCATTAGGATAACGTTGCAATTAAAGTTTCAATTACCGAATTATGACTTTGGGGTCGTGATTGTCGAGCAAGTCATAGCCAAGGCCATGTTGAAGATGCGAAACTGTTCATGTGGACATCAAAAGTTCGGTTGCTCGTGATTCAAGTTGATTCCAGCCTTTTAAAAGTCGTGTGCGATGCAAGTTCGTAGCCAGGTAATGAAAAGATTCGGATTCACAATACACAGATCTCCCCAATTGGCCAAGCAACACAGGAGTGAAAGACGTTCCAAGTCTTTCGAAGGAGAATCAAAAGCAAGTAGTAGCGGTGACTGTTGTCCACAATATGACGTCGTTTACTTTCATTGATCGAGTGAGGATGCCGTTTGGATTACGAAAAGCCGACTGGCACAGAAGCGTTGGCGCTCTTTGTGAATTTGGGGATAGTCTGACCCGACAGCACGAACTACAAGTCCCTAGCTCTGATTATATATGAAATCGGCGCACTTCTTATACGAGCATGGTTCCTTCCCACCATGTCTCTTCGTCGAGTCAGGACGTTTGAGAGGGTAGAGGGCTGAATGTACTCGGGTTATGCCCGAACCAGGGATTGAGCAGGGCCGATATAAACAAAGGAGGGGGGAAAAACTGTTCCTCTGAAAACCAGGTTCAACAGACATGCCTCGCATTGCCCATGATTGAAGGTGCTGGTACTGCTGGTGCGGGTGTTTGTTGTGGTCGTGGTGATGCTCAAAGGAGATGTTTGCTTTTTATTCGCTTGCGAGCTTTCTCGGCAGGGTCCTCACTTCAAACACGCGCCGCGTAGCATGTTTGATGCTGAGTCTTTTACTTCGTGTTCTGGCGTTTAAACCTGTTCTGGGTTTGATATATCACAGATTAGACTGCTAACCCGCGTCTAAGGCAGAACTGATCAACCAGGCTAGCCTGATATCAACTTGACCTTGTTCAACTTCCACGTCGACATTTTTGCAACTTGCTGTCATCATGAGCCTCGAGTTCTGCAGCATACAGAGGCAGGCATGATATTGCGAAGATGGGTAT
Organism: Amanita thiersii Skay4041; assembly: GCA_002554575.1. Classification (NCBI taxonomy): domain Eukaryota; kingdom Fungi; phylum Basidiomycota; class Agaricomycetes; order Agaricales; family Amanitaceae; genus Amanita; species Amanita thiersii. Next base: position 75,774 of record KZ302063.1, on the reverse strand, counting down.
CCGATGCAACCATCCAAGTAGCCCTCTTTAAGGACTTCAAGGTTACCATGGTTCTCGCCAGATGATCTCATCCGAGGTGTAACCCGACTACTGTCGCCACAGAAGGTTTCACCTGTCAAGTTTTATTCAATTTATAGGACACAATTGGTATGTAGAGATATCATCAATTGTGCATAGTGAAGCTCTCCCATGGTCGTGGAGTCCCACATATTTATTCATAAATTTCAGGTTTCCAACCAATCCCATATGCCTGTTCAATCCAATGTCATTTCACATGGCACGATTGTCGAATCTGCAACACTCACCATTCCAACCCAGTTGACACCAGTCATTCAACTCCATCCTCTGATCTCCTACTCCAACCTCCAACCTCCTACTCCAACCTAACTCCATCAGAAAGTGCTTTATATCGTTGGGTGTCTACGCCACGGAGGCTCTTCCGTCATCGCTCAGGTTTGTTTCCGATCTATCCATCTCTATGTGCTCACTTATGGCTCGTCCAGTGTTTGAGGCCAGATCTCACTCACTTGATGCGCATAATTGAACATCCATCTGGGCGCATATGGGATATACATTCGATCAAATGACCATATAGTCATTACATGGCTGATCGTCTGCGGTACAACGCTTATATGACGGGGGGAAAAAATCTGTGAGGGCTCGGCCAATTGATGTTAGTCAAACGGCACTCATACCATTTCTTCTCGTCCTTCAGACGACAGGTAGCAGCCAGCTGTCTTCCCCGCCCAAGGATGGTTAAAATACCAGCGTCGGGTTCAGCAATGGTCAGAGAGCGATACGGTATGGTCACAACATGCAAACTAGCGCCCTTCACGTCGAGTGCTGAGGAGTCTCTCACGAGTCTCTAGCCCTGATTAGGTGATAATAATCATCATGCCACTGTAGGTTCCGCGACAACAAACAATAGTCATCTTTTGTCACTCCCCCACTCACTTCAGATCGCCTTTGCGTGGGATGTCTAATGTACGAGCTGCCATACCCAGTAGCCTCTGACTCACTAACGCACCATAAGTCCGTACATGCTTGTGTTGGTTATTTCTCAGAAGCGACGGGCATAGTCAACTCCATCCGTGACGAGGAGTATCAACAACTCAGCTCCAACATCGTCAGTGCCTGTCAAATTGCGATCTCTCATGCGATAGAGGGCAACATCGAGGTTTCCGAGTGCCGTCTCTGTGTAATAATGCCTGATGTCCTTTCGTAAGCTGATAATTACCAGCTTTATCGACGTTTGACCGCTGACAGGCCTGTCTATCCAGATATCTCCGGTCCATGAGAGATGGCTCTTATTCCAACTCGAGCAGAATCTGCCCGACGTGGTACTTCCTGGTCCGGCAGTTCTACCTCAGGCAGTCGAGGCGTTCCCTCGATCGCCTACTAACGAAGGTAGAGGTAGGTTTTACTGGGTGCACACACTTTTTTAGGCTACTCACGACCGTTTCGACAGAATGCGCGATGGCACAGACAGAGAACGTACGTCTATCTTGTTTTTTTTTCCCCTAGTTACTGTTCTAACTATACATAGAATCACCTATTTTCCGGATGTTCATACAGTAAACATGGAAAACAGCCAGTTGATCGACGTCCAAGGTGACTCGCACCAACATGTGACGTACAACTACAATCTACGGCTGGATTCAGCATTTCCTTGGCTTGTTGCCACCGCGGTCATCATCGTTCTCGTGGCGATGATCGTGCAACTACGCCTACATTGTCAGAGTGCCAACTCACTATGACGAGCATTAATTGCTGCCCTAGGCCCTCAGTGCCATAAAGGGGACGATTGCTTGCGTCTTACAATCGTCTCCCATAATCGTTCCACCTTCGTTCTCATCTACTCATCTCATCATTTTTACAGTATACCAATAACCACAACATCATTCAGCAACGACTCACGAGATTGCATTATTATAGCACATCGCAGGACGAATAGAATGACCAACGAACCAACGATGGAAAATCTTGTAATTATGACTTAAATTCCCACTCCCCTGCTATACCTTTGACTCGGACCACGCTGCGCAGTAGTACTATATTTTTTGTTTATATATGAGGGACTTTGAATGCATCTATTGTGCGATTGTAGAGTTATCGGAGGGTCCTTCCGAGGTTTGAGCCAGTAGACTGGAGATTGACGGCGTTCCTGAGATAAGAAGCTAGCTCAGAAAATCCAAGTCAATTGTCTCCTACACCACGAGTAAGCTAGCTAAAGTGTTGAAACAGATGGCTATCCCTCTTTTTCATTTGCCAAGAGCCCATAATTAGTCAGGTCCAAGTCCGCCATGCACAGTTTGAGACGTTTATCTTGGGTGAGTTTTCAAGGTCGTCTGCATCCCAAATGCCCCATGTTGGCTCAACTTTGGACCATTTTGTCATATCAGCGGAGATTCTTGCCCCTTTCTCTAAAGCGCTTAAATCTCTTTTCTTCAGCTACCACCACCACTTTTCGTGACATGTTGCCCTCGACATTGTCTGAACGTACCTACATTCCTAGGTCCATCCATTCTCCAGACGCGATTGTTCACCTGGAATATCAATATGGTGCCGAGCCGCCCAAGCCGTCGGCAGCATGGACTCGATTTGTGTGTCTTAGCGATACACACAACAAATTTTGTCCTGTACCGAACGGGGACGTCCTGCTGCACACTGGGGATTTGACGGGAAAGGGCAGGGTGTCTGAGTTTAAGAAGACGATGGAATGGTTGTACAGTTTGCCTCATAAAGTGAAAATGTGGGTACACTGCCCTCGGTGCCTCCCGCCCGTCTCTCTTTTTTTTTTTTTTTTACAGAAGATTCATGAAATGTGATAGCTGACCTCCTAGTTATCACGCTGTAGAGTCATTGCCGGCAATCACGATCTTACGCTGCATCAGGACTGGTATGAACAGGACTGGAAACGTTGGCATCATGTTAAACAGGTGAGTTGAGGTGGTTCGATGTTTTTTTTTTTTTTTGGCCGTTTTCATGTTGTTTTTTTCTTACTTGGGTATAGGACTGCAAGGAGGTCATTGATCTGATGAAAGGTCATGCAGCCCGAAAGGCTGGTATCGTGTATCTCGAGGATGAGCAATATCAATTCTCTGTCAAAGAACATGGGAAACAGTGGACCGTCTATGGGTCACCGGTTAGTCAATCCCCCTCCTTTCTTTCTGCTCAGTGTTGATTGTGCCGCACTATTAACTCATAGTGGACACCATGGTTTTTTGATTGGGCGTTTAACTATGAGAGGAACAAAGCTGATGGTGGGTTGATGCAAGGCGCTCCGTCCTGTACTCGGAAGAATTGACAGCATCTTGATTTGATTGTAGAGATCGTATCCAAATTTCCCAAGACTGATATTCTGTGAGCGCCTGATTTTCACTGCCTGCAACTAGGCATACAATACTAAGATGCCCCCAAAACTCGTGTTAGCCTCACACACGGCCCACCGCATAACATCTTTGATGAAACAAGAAGTGGGGACAAGGCAGGCTGCCATGCCCTTACAGCACGTCTTCCAGTGCTACAGCCCCTCCTACATGTATTTGGACATATCCACGAAGGACGGGGGGCTTACATCCATTCTTGGGGCACGTCACAGTACTCCAACCCGGCTCCCTCGATCCAAGCTACTACCAATAGCAATGCGATGCCTGTACATAACTCATATTCGGAGGCCCCTAGAACCGTATTCGTAAACGCTGCTAATATGCCGTCTGGCCCCAATGCCATTAGAAATGACGGAATGGTTACATTTGGCGGCCCAGGCTACCAACCGATTATTGTTGACTTGCTTGAAGGATAATTAAATAATATTTATAAGGTAATACCAAAATTGGGCTTCTCAAGTTGATGTTCTTTGTCATAAGTTACGTAACATGACTCCTTATTTTGGGTTGCTCAACAGCTATTTCTTCCGTTTATGGACTTGGACTGCCAACTATAAGCCCTGAAGAATGCTCAGATACCTTTCTCCCCGACCTCCTTGATCTCTGGTTAGACGACTCACTTCCTATATGCTATATACTCATGGCAATGGCTTTACAGGTTCTGCTGAATGATCTTTCCTATCGAGCTGTACCTTCCCCGGTGGGCATTTTACCGACCATGGAGGGCTTCTCAAGAGCTAGAGTCCCCTACAATCGAATCGCAAGGGGCTGAAGCAACGGAAGATAACCAGGCAATTGTGACATGGGTAAGTTGCCATTGAGTTGTAGTCGAATCAGTACACTTTTACAGTGTGTCGCTTTACAGGATCAACCACACGAAATTGCGCGACTTATCGACACCGGGTGTCAGTCTTACCAGAATTTCCTGCATATTGTCACAACATCCCCACGAGATATGGCTTCCAGTAAGGGCCTGCAGGATCGGGCCGCAACCACAGTAACATTGGCGCAGCGAGCGGGGGAGGCGCCATTTACCAATTTTGTGCTCAGTTTGTCTTTGACTTTTTCACAGTAAGTAACGAGTATATTTGGATTCTTTTATAATTCTCAAACATTCGGACGATATTAGAATAATGAAGGAGCTTCAAGAATATGCAGAACTTGAAAATACGAGCTTTGCATTTCGTTATATATTCGGGGGTGATATGCGCAGATCAGCGCTTGAATTGGAAGGGAAAATGTGGGGACTGTGTTCTATGCTGGATGTAAGTTGTTTTGTCACGTAGCTAGTAAAAAACATAAATAGTCCTAACGCGATTTCTTTTTACAGGGTGAGCTGCGGTGGAAGGAAGGGAGTCCCCTTCCTGGGGTTGACTCACAACCCCTGCTGCAGGTAATCACAAAATCACATCCTGTCTAGGTCTCTGCAACACAGCTGCCCGTACCATATGAACGTTTCAAGGGGGGCTTGGGTAGCTTCAGATAGGTGGTCGATTTCTTGGCCCGGGTCATTGATTGATGGGCAACTGAAGATGCTAACATATCCTATCGGACTCGCATAATACCGGCAACATTCTATGGCTTGTGAATAATGTTCATGACCTGCTTGATACAAGAAATCATATTACTCCTCCAATGAAGCTGCGGACCGAGGTTGACGTTTCTTTTGGGATTGGCACTTTTCTCTTTCTTTCTTTCCTTCTTTTGGACCCTGGGAAATTTTACTAGGTTACGAGAGGTTCGAGTTAAGACCATTGTCTTTTTTTTTCTTTTTTCTTTTTGCTTTCTGCCTTCCAAAAACTACCGCTTGTCGTGTATATTACTAAATTATGCATAGTAGGTGTCTATGAGCAAATAACTTGCCTGTGCACTGGGTGCGCCGGAAAATTTTTTGAAAAGAAAGGGTACGAGAATGTAAACCACCAGTCAAAACTGAAAGTTACCAGCCTTAGAACTGGATTTTGACATATAAGGTCAAGGGATACCCAAATACGCACTCTGGAAGACAAACATTTGGACCTGTATGCGCGGGGAAAAAAAGAAACGAAAGAAAGAAGGAAAAGTGCCATGTCTAAATTATAAAAGTTGGCGTAACATGCCGAAATAATCTACTTTCAAATTTGGGGTAATCTTTGGTTGGTGGATTTTTCTTCAGTCGCAAATAATTGATTTGGATGCTGGACGCGACGGTTTTGATTATTTTTTTTTTGTGATGGGGGATTTTCTGGCGGAATTTTGGCGGATGAAAAAGTGTGTGGGTTGTGTGGGTGGCATGCTGGGAGGCTTTGGCGCAAAAATCGAGCACTGCCTAGCTTGGTACCTGTTTTTTTTTTTTTTCTTCTTTCTTTTGCTTTGGTTCTGGTTCTTATCTTTTCTATGGCGGTGGTTATCGTCCCCGGTTTGTTGGAATTTTTCTTGGCGCCACTGACTTGCGACGCATAAAAAAACATATTGTGCGCTCTTTTCCTTGGCATTATGGCCGGCCTCGATCCAGGCCGCGAGAGACACAGACGGAGCCTGAAGTGCGGATAAACACTTGCAGCAGACTCGGACTGTTCCAACTCTCGCAGGGGGCACACGGAGAGCGTGTGTCGCGTGTCATGGATCATGAATTGTTTACCGGGCAGAAAAATCATAACAAGGCACCGCATGAAACGTTTATCAAGGAAACACGAAAAGTACAGAACAAAGAAGACAGGTAAAACAACCTGGTAACATGATTAAGCGCCTGTTCTTTTTAACCTCATACATCCAATCCTCACTGTATCCTCTTTTCTCTCTCTCTCTCTCTTTCTTTCTCCCGACCCTCCCCCAAACCATTTCATTGGGCTGTGCCCTTTCCACCTTTTTGAAAAAGAAAAAAAATACCAACAACGACGTTAACTGCTGTGCAGGATGAATATTCGCAGCGTTTTGTTGCTGCTTGCAGCAGTGTTCTTGACGAATATTATGGCTGTGGCTTCGATGGTTGTCAGAGAATCGCGTCCCTCTGCGTTTCAACGCCACATGAAATACAAGGCAAGTTCCAAGAGAAGAAAATGTATCAAAGGCTGAGGACCTATTCTCGTATAGATTGCCAAGAGGCATCATAACGCCTGGGAAAAGCTAGTAGTCCGTAAGGTTACCAATGGTGCAATCCAGTGAGTTTACAAATATGCAAAGAAAAATTATAAGTAGCAAACAAGGGTAAAAACGTATTCTCAATCGCACAAGTGTCCAGAAAACGTTTATCTCCCCCGCATGACCGCACGGGCATGTAATACAGCAAGGGGAACTAATAAGAGTTTTTACGCGCCGAATACCAAATGCTACTATCCCGCAGATGCAATTAGACGGTTCCGAGATCCTGTGGAAGGCTGGTGTATTGGTGTTACCGACAAGAATGTTGATGCGAATTGGACTCACGAACAGCGTTTAACGCGAATGCGTGAAGATACTAGAATCATCAATAACTGGTTGGCCCGATATGGAGATGGCGACCCCGAGAGTGACAGTGACCCAGACGAGGAATAGAGTTGAATGCTGTAGGAGGCATGATGATAGTGTGGGATGATGAACTTTTAGATATGATTCCCATCGCCTGTATATCGTCAAAACTACCTGGTAAGGACAAGCCAAGGAGCATCCTCCTGATTAGTCACTAGTAATCCACTGGCAGAAATTTGAAACCACTAACACCTCTACTGTATCAGACGGGCTACATTTTGTGAGGCAAGATTCTACATGTTTCGCATCGGCCCAGCATTGCAAGACAAGGGATCTTGTAGCGCTGGAGAAAATCACCTTTCCTCGATGGTCTAGAGCACTGTGGGAATATATGTCAGTGAGGAACTACTCTCAAAGAAGTGCAGAATGATCGAATTGTATTTCAAGTGGTATGCCCAAGGAGCTCTTGGGCCCCGATACGTCACGCTATTCAACGGTGCTTTTCTTGCCTTCGGTTTCAGCAGTGAATTATTATGTCACGTTGCACCCGCCGTCTCTGGGACATCACATGCTATATCCAGATACCATGTGTATCCATGTAATCAATCGAAACACACACCCAATACGAAACGTGATAAAAAATGCCGGTGAACGGTAACTCGTACCCTTTGAAGAATGCACTTGATTCTTTCTCTTCTCAGACTATTAACATCAGGAGCTGGGGGCCGCTGGCGTTCTTTCCTTTGAACCGTGAAGAATGCATGGTCTATTCAGGTTTGATGCATAGCTTTACGGGCCATAGTAACCAACCTATTCAATTTCTTGCTCCCCAAATGACGCGAACGTGGTATCTAAAACACTCAGTAAAATCATCTGGAAGACCCAAAGCTAAAGAGAAAGAATTATTAACACTGGGCGGTCATAGGGGTGCACCAGCATTACTTTCCCCATACTCACATATTCAAGGCTGGACCTTTGAAGAAATTGCCTGCTGTGCAGAATATATATTTTTCCAATGTCGTGCTGTTTCTTTTCTTGACGTCAACACTGCAGCTACGGCTATGACGATGATTAGCCTGTCACATCCATATCTCACGACAGCCCTCTACGCGCAAGGCAAGTTCAAGAAAAGAAACAGCGCTGATTAATATGCTGAGGATTAAGCGTTTTCTCATGCAGAGAAAGTGTCCCCATCGATACTGCATTGGCTGCTCGAAAGGACACACAGCTGGTCAGGACAACTGAGTGCATTACTGAGACTATCTACCACAGAATCTCTGGTGGTTCCACAAGCATAATGTTATTGACGAATGCCTATTTCGAGTTATGTGTCTGTCCATCCAGTTATCCTAGTGATGCACAACGAAGATGATGAGACATCAAGCAGCTTTGACAATTGTCAGTACAAGTACATTGTTATATGAATTATATAGATAAGTGCAGTAGTACAATATAAAAATAAGAATACGTCAATGAGGACAATCAGCGCCCGTGGTTGTGTGTTTCTTGTGTACTTTGCTTGACTCGGGCCAACACGTCGTTAAAAATAGTAGTACTTTGTTCATAGACAGCAAGCAGCATGTAAAAAAAAAAAAGCTGATTAATCTGGGCATAACAGAACTTGTTTTCAGAACAGGTTTTATAGTACAGCTTCATTGTGGTTTGTGAGAGTTCGCATAGAGTTGGACAGTGTATGGTACAAAGTACGGTCATGTGACTAGTAACAACAGAACTGGGTTCTGACTAGTCTGACTACAACAACAGCCGTCGTAATCATAAGGACATGGTCCAAGAAATACACACACACATCATAATCTGTGGACAACAAGGACAAATCCATAATCATCCTTGATTGCGCAGACTTGTCCATCCTTCGGTAACACACAACCATGGTTGAAGATCTTTTCGTCAACCTTGGCTCCACCTTGACTGTTGTCCTTCTGGAACGCGGACAGAATGTCTTCGACGGATTGCTCAGGATGCCCAATGAAGATCATTTTATGTGGCCCTTGAACTTACGGGGACAAGCAGAATATATAAGCCCATCATTTAAAGCACAAATGACGTCAAGACCTACTTTCAGGAATCTCCATCCAGTCATGGTCATGCATGAAGAACGCTTCACGTTCCTCACTCCGCCTCTTGATACCGAACCACCTTCTGTGATCTAGAAAAGAGAGACCACCCCCCCTCAAAATAAGACAGAGCCACAAAAATGGAAAAATAACAAACACTAGATCTCACCAGGCGAACTCAACTGCCAATCAAGAATCTTATCCACCAACGTTTTATTCAACGGGCGAGAGTCATGGAGCAGCAACACCATATGCCAATCATACCCACCCTCACCCCCCGCTGCCGCCCGCCTTTGCTTCTCCTCCACCGCCTTCATTTCATCTTCACGTCCCTGTATGACCAGATGATAAACGTGCCACCTCCCTTCTTTAGCCGGCTGCACAGCCGGCCGCTCAGCAACCTCACCATCCCCTCTGCCGCCTTTAACCCTCTCTGTCTTTGACCGGTGCTCCAAGTCAAAGCTCATATGCGGAGTAGGACAGTCAAAGGATCCCTGCAACGCAAACGTAATCGACCAATGGCAGTTCGACGCAGAGATAGTCTCATAGCCCGTCCAGTGTCGCTGGGGAGCCTTCCTGGTTGGAATTCTGAACATGATTATAGTTCAAGAAAGCATTAATGGTGCCCTTCTTAAATGTGAAACAGAGTCAGCCCCAGTCCCCAGCCCCAGCCCCAACTGCCACATCTAGACTGATCGGCAGCGGCAAGTCATGATGACGATATAGTGTTCCCACGGTGGTACTCTGTTGAGTGGAGAGAATGCGACGTAAGAAAAGACGTTTCTATTCCATAGACTATCATTACATACGATACAGAATGGACGTTGCAAAAAGAATAACACTACAATTGCAGTTCTCATGAGAAGGGTGTCGCAGCAAAAAGAAGTTCAAAGAGAGAAAGAACCAAGAGTGAAACAAACCAAGATGACGCAAAAAAAAAAAAACAAACAATCCGGGCAAAATAATCACAATAAAACGAATGAATAAAAGATGTGTTGACCAAGAACGTTTCTAAGAACACATGAAAGAGAAATTAGGAAACGAAAAGTCACAAAAGTTCACAAAACTTTGGGGGGGTTGGGTTGTATTTAGTCCCCGATCCATTCACCACCTCCTGCGAGTGTGGCAAACACACCTCGTTTCTCCATCAGCTCCTCATACGTCCCTTCCTCCTTTACCTCTCCACCATCAACAAGAATAATTCGGTTACACATTTGCATCACGGAAAGCTTGTGGGTCACCATGATCGTCGTTCGACCCACTTTGGCTTCCTTCACCGTTTCGAGCACCGCTGCTTGGTTCGTCGGATCTAATGCGCTGGTACATTCATCCAAGACCAGAATGGAAGCAGGCCGTGCAAGGGCCCGTGCGATCTGGATCCGCTGGGCTTGGCCCCCTGAAATCAGCGCCGCATTCTCTCCAACGGGCGTGTCGTACCCTTGTGGGAGAGATACTATAAACTCATGAACGTGTGCAGCCTGTGCTGCATGTCTTATGTCCTCATCAGTTATTGCTTTATTACCATATCGGATGTTTTCAGCGATAGATGCATCAAATAGATTGGGGTTTTGGCTAACAACGGAAACGTGGTCACGAAGATGTTGAACGTTGATCATATGTAGTGGAGTGTTGTCGATATAGATAACACCAGACGATGGCTCATACAAGCGTTGGAGGAGTGCAGCGACCGTAGATTTTCCTGAACCTGAAGGGCCAACAATTGCCACGCACTCGCCTGCAGCAACGTGTAAATTTACATGTTCGAGAACAGGTGCATCAGGACGCTCGGGATAAGTGAAATCAACATGGTCGAAATCGATGGGTCCGGATATTGGTGGCCGAAGGACTCCACGGGACTCGTCTGAATGTGAGCTAAGTTTGAGCAACTTGTCGAAATCACTCGTTGCCTGAATGGACTTGGCGATTTTTTGGGCTGTAGACAAAGGTGCGTCAGCTTGTTTATCAAAAAAAAAATAAGCCCGGGAGCTAATGATACTTACTGAAAGCCATCAACTGCGACCCAATAGTGACCGAAAACACAACAAGGTTCAACACCTCCACCATTTGGAGATAGGTATAAATCCCTTTGGAAATAAGCACCGCACCAACGTAGAATAAGAGCGCCTCCGCCAAGTAGATCAGACCACTTGCAACACCATACGTACATCCCTCCACCATAGCACCTTTCATCCCAGTAGTTAGAGCCTTATCAGCCGCTGTGTCAAAGCGCTTCTTGAATACTTGTTCTATCGCCATCGATCGGATAGCACGGATGTTCAGGATGGACTCATAATATCCTTGCGCAACCTCCTCCCTAGCCCGCTTGTTACGAATCTCACACTTGGCAACAAGTCCAGACTGGATCGCCATTACTCCCGCAAACACAGGTGCAATAGCGACTCCAGCAAGCGTCAACTGCCAACCTCTAACAAGAGCCCAAATCATCCCAACACCAAGCATGGCAGACACAACAAGGCATTGACCAATAACGACCGAGATCAGATTCCGTGCATCGTCTCCATCCTTCACTAACGTCTGAACAATCTTGCTCGGTGCATTCTCCTCCTTGTCAAAGTACTTCTTGTCCTGCGCCAAGATCTTTGCAAGTGCACGTTTGCGTACCCGCGTGACCCAGGACATGCCGGCAAACTCCATAATAAAGTACTTCGTACCCAGGAGAATGCCGTCAAGAGCGGCGATCGAAAGCACAATCGCCCCAAACCGATTAATCGTGCTGACATTCTTGGCGCCAATAGAAACTTCAAATAAGAGCCTTGACAAAAGGTATGAAAAGATGGGTGTCATGGCTCCGCTCGCAAGACAAACCAGTGAACCAAACAGAACAAGAGGTTTGTGAGGAACGCTAGGATAGACGGAGCGCATAAGTATCCAGAATTTTGGAGGGCTTTCAACGGCGTCACTAGAAGCTTGTTCCGTGCTTGCATCCACCTTGATCGACTCGAGAGGAACAACCTTGGTGTTATCCCACCTTGTTCGAACGGCTTGGCGACCTTGCCTTCTTTCATTAGCCAAGTGCGCAGTCCTTTTAACAGCGTATTTGTCTCCTTCAAATTCATCATCATCCATAATTAACCTTGTAGCGCTGTTGATCTCCGGATTGTCCCATGGAACGGCAAGGCCAACAGGAAGGACGGGTGTACTCGGGGTGAACTGCAGACTAAGTCGGCGACTGGCAGCAGTCAGGGCTGCACTGGGAATGGTGGGCAACTTCGCATCCGCAACAGATATACTGGCAGGCCGTCTGCGACCTTTCCGTCGCTCTTCAAACCCTGCTATGCGTAGTGCATGGATAAGTTCAAGATCCCGATCAATAGTGAATTCGCCAGTAAATGCTTCCGGAGGGATGAAACGGGAAATAGGGCGGGCCTCACGTCCTCCTGTAACAATCGGCGGAGGCAAGGCAGGAGCTTGTTGCGGGTTCGTCGTAACAGAAGTGAGATCAGCGACAGCTTCAAACATCCAATTGGCCAGAGAAGTTCCAGGCCTTGACAGATATGGATGTTCCATTGAACGATGTCGTAGCGTAAAAGGGACTTCTGGCGTTTCTCTTTCTTCCGTTTCATCATACAAGTCGATAATAGGGTAATAGTCTGGGTCACCTTCTAGGTTCTTCTCAGGAAGGTAACCACCAGTCTGTTTCTGAGATTCGAGCATGGAACAGAATTCACTATCCTCTGGGCTTTTCGAATTCTCGAGGTCGCCGCGGTACCCCTGTTCCACAACATACCCCTCTTTGAGAACATAAACAAAATCAGTAGCTTCAATTTGCGAAAGATCATGCGTAATAACAATTGTAGTTTTGTTGGCGCGCCATCGTTTGAGCGCTTCGAATACAAGAATACGAGAAGTTGCGTCCAGCGCAGATGTTGCTTCATCTGCAAGAATAAACGAAGCGTCAGCGATCTACTCGACCTTGAGGGATCTAGAACGTACCAAGTATTAATACAGAAGGGTTTCGTAGTCTGGCTCGTGCGATGGCAAGCCTTTGCTTTTGGCCACCGCTGAGCCCCACACCAGCTCCACCAAGACGTGTCTCATAGCTGTCCGGGAGGTCCCTAACAAAATCATGAACCATCGCAGCCCTGCAGGCTTCCTCAACCTCTTCACGAGTCACGGTTTTCTCCTCTCCGTCGCTCACTAGACCAAGGATGACATTGTCCCACACACTGCCGTCCACAATCACACATTCACCCTGGCGTACACCGGAAATATGATGACGCATCCACCCTTCATCCAGATATCGAACATCTTGATCATCTAATTGGATCATTCCTCGCGTGGGATGATACATCCGGAGCAAGAGTTGCGCGATCGTCGACTTTCCAGAACCAGAAGCACCAACAATGAACGTCGTTTCGTTTGCAGGGAGGTAAATAGAGATATTCGTGAGGGCATTAGTCTCAGGACGTGACGGGTAAGCGAAGGTCACATTATGAAGCGATAGCTCGCCCATACACTTGGATGGTGTAATTTTCCGCAGCTGCGCCGTTCGGAAACGTCTTTTCGAGGGATTAGGCTGATGTGAATGGATAGAATTATTAGAAGGGATCAATGGTGAAACCGGAGTATGTGGGGGGATTACACCCCCGCCATGAATATCATCTCCAGCAAGGGTAAGCAGGGAAGCAATAGCGAATTTTCCTTTTGCAAGAACGATAAACTGAGGGATGCACATTTGGAGATTACTCGTTGCGATCAGGCAAGCCCAGAAGACGGCCATCACGTCTCCAGCACTGACGGTACCCTCCCGGACAAGCTTCGAGCCAAACCAGAAACCCTGCACGAACATGCTCATCATCACAAACTGCGCAAGGCCTGAGGTGGCACCCCAGACGGCGGTCAGCTTGCGAGCGGATCGTTGCAGGGTATCAAGGATGACAGATGTAGAGGACAGCTCGTGGGAAGCAGCATTAAATGCTTTGACAGTGGCAATCCCAGCAATAGCACGGTCAATAAGTGTGGCGGCACTAGCTGTATGCGCACGTTCCTGCGCAAGGAGGGGACCAGCTACAGACTGGGAAAGCCCTTGAATAAATGTGAGAATGGGTACGGCTGAGAGAATGACTAGGGTCAGTGCCCAGGATCGCATAAAAGCCAAGACTAGACAGGTAATAGTGGTCGTCAGATATTGTACAAGCATTCCGGATGCAAGCGACGAAGCCATCCGAACATCATCAGTTTCCCTTGAAATAAACCGAGTCAGTATACCAGTGAAACCGAAAAAAACCCATCGTACCTCGCAAACTTCGCCATGAGGCCACCAGCACCAATGGGTCCACTCTGTTCATTTCCGTCAGATGACAGAACGGCATTTTCAGCACCCATCTTGGTATCAAACCAAGACATATCCTTCTGGGTGACCGCCGTATAGACAGATTTCCGGACAGCCATGGCGTTGATCTCTCCGATCCAAATCCACAGTGTAGAGGTTAGACTGCTCAGAGCTAGAGAACCGACGGCTAAAGCGACAAGCTGAATCGCAGCTAGGCCAACCCCCTTCAGGAGCTTATTCTTGGCCTCCTGAGGTGGGTTGGGAGTTGTTGGAAACTGGGAAAAGGCATCAAACGCCTTCCCAATGACATAGGTCATAAACGGGGCGACTCCGCCCGCAACAACGGAGGCAAGCACTGCAGGCAAAAGTAGGAACACCAAATGCCGCTGTGACAAGAGTGAGAACAGGAGTCGAACAGAGGGTTTCGCTTGTGGAGGTGGTTCAGGTCGTGTAGGTAGTGTTGGTACAGTCGACACCGACTTGACGGCTGAAATAACAGACTTTGTATCGTCGGCCCTTGTTTTCGTCGTAGAGGTAGTATACACAGAAGATCGAGGTGAGGGATCCAATTCGTAAGGCACATCGTAGGGCGTCGTCGTTGTCGCGTTTACCTCAACAGGCATGTTGCGACGCATGATGGAAGGAGTAGAGTGGAGAGAAGGAAGAAAAAATATGGAGAAAGAAGAGGAAGAAAAAGAAAAAGAGCCGCGATTAATGCCTCCTCAGCCATCTTTTGTCTACTCCCGACGTCCCCTCGCCTGACCGGACAATGCGGCATAACAGAACAATTAGAGAATAGTTGTTTACTCTTGTTTGGTCCTCCAAAGACAATAAGGACGCTGTTCCGAATCTGGTCTGGTGCCTCACTCAGTATAAAAACTCTCTCACTTATTCTCGTACCCTGTGAATGGAATGCAGCCTGTGTGAGCGGTCAGAGATGACTCCGCCCCAAGAGTCGACTTTTGCATGAATCCCTGTGCAGCCGCGATGTTGTTTGTGTTCAGGGGTGCAGCCAAATATATGCACAGCCACACTAAAACATCATTCAGCTTGCCCTCTCCATTACTGGGGGTGATACGTGCAAGGTCGATTTAAAACTACCGACGAGCTGCACATGAGGAATCTTCACTCATATACCATGCACGTTTCAACATTACCTGGACCGTGACTGTACAGCATAAATATAGCAAAACTACGCATGGCAATGCTTAGGATTGACCACTCTAAAGCTCTGCACGTACATCCCCTTCATCACGATCCTTATACCACCAACCAACGTCCTCCATAGCAGTTGGATCGATCGCCTCTTAGACTCTTGCTTCTTATTTCCGAAGACAGTTTACATGGACAACGCCTGTCAAGGACTGGAAGTAATGCACCTCCGAGTCACTTTCATTCATTCATTATTATTTCCCAGCTTAGTCATGTCCATGCCAACAGTATGTGTTGCTAATCCTTCTTATGTAGCTGACTTCTATAACGAAATGGAATGAATCAACATGACCACTGAAGGATGACAAGAAGGCTTCTTCATTGTTGTTAGAAGCAGACCTGACAATTTGTGAGTCAACCTAGATCAATACCTTAAGTAACTAAAACCCTCAATAACTGTGAGTATCATATGCTAGTGCATGTGAAGAAAGGAGAACGAATCAAAGCAAAACTTTGCCAAAAAGAGGGGGCTTCTGGTTTTAGGCGTGACTCCGGCATGGATAATTCCTGTCAAAATATACAAGATAAGTGGCCACCTTTCTTGGCTGAAGGGGTGCAAGGGTCATGTTTCAAGAATTGGACATGAATCAAGTCAATTATAATCCATCAAGGATGAATGAGTAATCAACGCCACTATACTCTCTTGATGACCGCGACAGTACCGTACAATAGGCGGCGCTAAACGACTTGTTACTTGTTTGACAACTGTAGTCCCTACTACCCTTGTGATCCTGCTGATGCAATACGAAATGGCGGGTGCTTTCTATTCATAGAAGCTGCTTCTGGCAATTTAATCAGCTCGTAAACTACGTACCTTTGGTAATTTTATACTCAAAGACCTTTCGAGAAAAGAAACAGAAAACCAGTGCCGATCTCCACTGAGTGATAGTGTGCCTCCCCATTTGTCCTCATGTCCGCTGAGAAATAAGAAAGTCAAGGAACTCGGTCCCACTCCATTGTCCAAAGTTGTTCGTACGATAGATATATATGTGTTCTGCTTGGGTGGATCGCTTTTGACCTTATGATTGATGATCGATGTCATTTTCTCAAACGTGGGAAAATTCGGATATTCCCACTTTGGCACACCCAACTTGAAAGCAAGGCTAAGCTCAGTCTCAGTATCTCCGAATCCTTGTTCGAAATCAGTATTTTCTATTGTTGTGCGGATTTCTGAGAAACTTATGAAGCTTGATCCCGCCAAAACGAACGTGAACGTGTGCGTCTAAATGCCTTGATATCTTCCTTGTGTTGAATTAGCATCTCGAAGTGTAGTATTGAGCATGAACATGCATGAACCCGGACTCCGAATTGCCGTGTAGCTCATTCATGCTCTTGAACCTGGTCAATATGGAGCCACTAGCATTAGAACCGGGGTACTGTTATATGTATGTTTATTGCAGATATCATACTAATAACCACTATGTAATAGGGTGGAGTAGCATCGGCCGTTGTGATTCAAAAGTTATGTCGCACAACCTGTTTAGGGCTGATGATTTCATATATGTGTGTATCATTCAACCTACGAGCAATTATACCTTGAACTTTTTGACCATATCCGGAAAGCTTTTGCCCGTGTGCCGTGATCTCATGTGGACATTTATTCTATTATTGGGCACCTACGGAACAAACAGTGGTGGGTATTCTTCCATAACCGAGTGACCACTATGAAGGCTCAAATCCACCGAAAGGCCGCTGGTAAGAGCTCATGAGACCTCACTGACAAATGTTATTGGAGCGATAAGGGACGGTTGCTGTTGCCGAAGGAAAACATATATCTAGGTCAATTCCGATTAAGTGTGTTATCCCCGCTCTCCCCTGGGCATTATTTTGCATACCCTACTTCCACACGGTGATGGTCGTTGGTCACGAGCAGAAGCATTCCTCTGAATTTGTGGAAGAGCAGAAGGTAGATACGGACGAGAAACATGAACATGTCAACAGCATAGAGCAACTCGATCAGTTCTCTGGAATAGCAAGTGGTCAAGGAGATGAAGCTCTTCGGTTGATCGGAGTTGAGAGAAAGGCTCAATTCAGTGAAGAATATAATCGTAGGTTACGGAGAAAGATGGTTCGCTCTCGGTCTACCATTCAAGGGAACATAACTTATATGCTCGATCCACGTCTGGCAGGATTTTTTGATCCCCCCTTTATGTGCAATTGTGTATTTTAGCCAATATCTGTGAGCACCTCTCGACTCGCTGGTTTTCATATCTCATTCGTTTCCTTCAAGGGACAAGACATCACTCAACTACGCAAGGTAAAGTCTTATTTTCTTTGATCCAATCAGTGCTGACTGTCACTAGCATCATGGGCTTGCCAATTACTGGACAGGTCAGCAAACCATTCTGAATTTGCCATTACTCACGAGAGGCACAGAACTATAACCTTGTATCTCTAGCCTTTTATCTCGGTAAGAACTCTCGAGGACACCGGAAACCGGTTTGAAATCATACTTTTTCCAGGATTTCTCGTATGGGAATTCCCCACGGTGTATATCTCGCAGAAGCTTCGATTAGCAAAATATCTTGGTGAGAAATCTAGGGAAGAGCGCCAAACCCTCAGTCTGAACTCGACCTCGTTTAGGTGCAAACATTGTAGTATGGGGCATAGTGCTGATGCTACATGCTATTGGAACATCATTTGGAGCTTTCTTTGCCCTCAGATTCTTGCTCGGTATGTCTGCTACCTACCAACAAAGCTGACAAACTGATTCGGCCAATTAGGAATGTTGGAGAGTTGTGTTGCTCCAAGCCTCATTCTTATTATATCCATGTTTTACAAGAAAAATGAACAAGTTCGTTGTTCCCAAAATCTATGAGATTACATCTTATGTACCAATATTCCAGGCTACGAGGATATCTTGGTTCTATGTCATGGTAAATATCGGTATTCCCCTAGATTACCACGATGGCTTAATCGCTTTTCTTTAGAACGGCCTAACGCACATCTTTGGAGGTTGTATTGCTTACGTAGGTTTCAATATACATGATTCCCCGACAACATCACTAACATATCATAGGGAATATCTTTCACCGATGGAAAGAGATTGGCACCATACCAAATTCTATACATTTTGTTTGGCGGCCTAGCTATCCTAGTTGGCGTTGCGGTCTTGATTTGGATGCCAGACTCTCCTGTTCACGCGCGTTTTCTTACCAAAGAGGAGCGTATTGCCGCTTTGGAGCGAGTACGGGATGACCAAGGTGGTACACAAAATAAGACATTGAAAAAGGAGCAAATCTGGGAGGCGGTAACTGATATCAGGACTTGGCTTGTTGTTCTGACAACCATGCTCAGTGAGTTAGCAGGGGTGTCCACCCAACTATAGGAATAACTGACGTGTTTCCTAGCTAGCATTCCAAATGGTGGTCTTAGTAACTGTACGTGTTTTTGGTGTCAATGATGACTTGAGGTATTGAAGATCCTACAAGTCAGCAACAAGATTATTAAGGATTTTGGTTATACGTGAGTTCTCTCTTATTTAAGGGTAATCACTCAGCTTCCTCGTGTGATGGAAATAGCTCGAGACAAACGCTGATTTTATCAACCCCTGGAGGGGCTGTCGCTGCTGTGACCACCCTCATATGCGGCTGGTACTCAGACAAAAAGGTGACGACACGTAATCAATTCGGTCATGCATGGACTAACATCGTTATCGCACTCCCAGAATGAGAGGATGGTTCCCATTGTGTTTGCTTTAGTACCGACAATAGTGGGGTCAAGTACGACATTCATTACTTCACCCTATGGAGAAGCTGAGGAAACATTAATAGTTATACTCATCGCGCTCAATGGAAGCGGGAAAAAGGGGGCACTTCTCTTTGGTAAGAACTTGTTCAAGCATGGGTTTCCTTTCGACCGGGGTCAGGACTTTTTTTAAAAAAAAAAAAAAAAAAAAAAATTTACCCCCAGGTGTATATCTCGTCTACTCGTTTGGCAGTGCCCTGTCTACAGTCTATGCATATAACGCAAGCAACACAAGTGGCCACACAAAGAAGAGCACTATCAACGCGATGACCCTCGTCGCCTTTTGCATCGGAAACGTGATTGGAGCAGAAACATTCCTACCAAAGGATGCACCTGCATACATCCCAGGCAAGATCGCGATAATGGTTTTACTGATCGTACAGCTATTTATATGCTTCCTCCTCCGATGGGTCAATTTACGCCTAAATGCCAAGAAAAAGGCGAGAATCGAAGAGGAGAAAGCGCGCCGAGGTTGGACGGACGAGGATATACAACGAGAGAGGGATAAACATGCGTTTGCAGACTTGACAGACAAGGAGTATGTATCAAAACGGGATTTACTATGATGTTAGGAAAACAGTAAACTAACAATAAGGATTTAGGAATATCTACTTTGTGTATACCGCTTGATCTTGTCCGTTTATATTTTCCTGGTTTGGGTAATAGAACATCACGATGCAAATGACCTCATTTATTCCTTGTCCCTTCCCACACATCCGTGTCTGACTGACAACTGCTTATTGATATAACGGAGGTACCAAGCTTCTACGACGGGATGAATTGAATCAACTTGACTACCCGAAGGTTGACTGGAAAATGTGTTCAGTTGGTAGCCCAAATTTTTAAAGTCAAAAAACCCATAAGACAATCAAAAGACGTTGCCCCATTATCCAATTAGTTGATTATGACCCATTCACTTGATAAACAACTCTTAACTAACCAACACTCTACTATAACATCCTTGACAACCACTACAATACAATCAACGCCTTGTCTTTTTTTTTTTTTTTTTTTTTTTCCAACCAATAATAATCCCACATGCCACAATCTGCAAATCTGCACAGGCAGATGCCACATCCTGATGTCCATCAATCCATATTCTAGTATAATAAAAATATTCATGAAAAAAAAGGCAATTTATATCCAGCCCAGCGCCCATAACCTACAAAATACCCCAACAATTAAAATCTTAACACTCATACACAAAAACACTATACTTTCTTTTACTTATAACGAAAAAAAAAAAAGCCAGGAAAAAACAAAAAGACAGTTTACAACCAAGACGATGCATATTCATGCCGGCACAACAACTTGAGAAAATATCAATAACATCGTATAAACAAAATAACATAACAACTGGTCGTAATACGGTTCTATCTACAATGACTTTGACTTGGTAAAAAAAAAAAGAAAAAAAAAACGTTGCTTGACTGGGGGGGGGGGAAGGGGGGTGCGTGGATGTTACACATTAAATTTAATCGGCGTTAGAAGAAGACACAAAAACAGGAAGGAAAAAAAAAAAACGTTGCACGTGCGTGACATGAGGTGAGAGACGCCCATAAACGGACTGCGTGGACAAAGGTGTGATGATGCACTGTAAAAGGAAGAAAAACAGATGACTGATGCCAGAGACGAGAAACGTGTAGTACAGTAATGGGAGGTGAAAAAAATGCCGAGATTTATCAAAAAGAGAAAGAAACGAGAACGAGACGAACGTTTGATATCATGATTGGCGGGATAGGTGCTCAGCAACAGCAACAAGGTCAAAAGAGGTGGGGGAGAGGGGAAAAGGAAAGTGCGATGATCACGAATCGGCCACATTATCCACGTCGATCCTCACAAACAGCGTCGAGAACAAATACTGCGAGAGCTGTGCATCATGGAGCGGCAAATGTCGATACCCTACACAAGGGAGAAACACACACGAATACCGAATCAACAACCCTACTCCCCATTTCATAATCAGAAGAGACACAACTACTCACCTTGCCCCAAACTACCCAAACTCACACAATACACCGCGAGCGGATCCTCGTCCTCCCTAACCTCTTGCCTCACCACAAACCTCAAAAACACTAGATCCCACATATCCCCAACGCATTCGAACGGTATCCGTACCTTTTCCTCCCACACAGGATTGAACCCGTTATTCTTCACCGCGCTAGTGCGATACGTGATCGATCGGGCGCTCAATGCACCCAACGTAGTCGTCGACCCAGGCTTACCATCATCGCCATCGCCTGCCGAACTACCCATTGGCAAGGATGTGGCGGATGCCGAAGCACCCACACCACCACCATCCCTTTCTGACACGCTGCCACTCCCACCAGGGGTGTTGCTACTGCTGCTACTGCTGCTGCTGCTATACGTCCAATCAGGCACATGCACCGTCACTTCAACGTACGGATCCAAAACCGGACGATCCATCAATTCCCGCCCAGAAGAGTCTTTTGGGCGCGGAAGCTGCTGCGCAGATATAATAGTCAACTTCAAATCATGCTGCTTCGGCTTCGCAAGCAGCTCCTTATACGCCGTCCCGGACCGTAAAGCGGTCGGCTTCAATACATAGCCCGACCGTCCGTTCCGTTGAAACATGGCATGGTTCATCATGTATCCCAAATCTAGATGGACGAATGAATACCCTCTCAAAGAAAGAAGAAAAAAAAAAAAGTAATAATCCCGAACACTCACCAAACGTTTGCCAATTCATCGCAACCAATTGCACTCCAGCTGACCAATACCGATGCGGTTCATAATTCGTCGAGGTCACCCTAAGCCCTTTAGGATACACCCTAACCAAATGACTCCTACAATGCTTAATCAAGTCCTGCATACCCGCCCCATCACCAGCCTTGATCATCTTATTCGCCGTCGTTTCAGACAGCGAAAACATATGCTCTGGTGCATATTCCACCTTCTTATTAATCCCCTGAAACTTGACACCTACTGTATACACCAACAACGCAAGCAGCGCGGCTGACATCTTGGGTTTAGCCTGCGACTTTGCAGGCTGCCGAGACACTCCAAACGGAATGGGACTACCCGCCTCTGGAATCTCCGAGCGGGGCGACTGGACGAGTGGGGCACCTCTTAGAATACTCGTCGCTGCTCCTGCATTACCCCCGCTAACACTAGGGCTAAGGGGGATAGTAATCGCCTTGGACGGCGCAGACTTGCCGACCTGGCGTATACTCTGAATAACCGTCCGCGCAGCGGCTTGCATTGGTGGCCGCTTACTCGGAGAAGTCGACATGGGAGGAACGATCCCCGTCGGACTAGTGGGGCATGCCAGAGCCCCATCGGATTGCATCCGCGCAGATTCAGGGTCGCGCCTGATGTATTCCTGCAGGACTTCTGAATCGGAAGCTGACGACGTGCCAGATGTTTCAGTGAACACATCACTATCCGTCGAATCCTGGCGAGTAGTGATCGTCAGGTCCTTCGTCTGTGTCAAACCAAGCTGCGTCAGCCAAAGGAATCGTCACGTGGACCTCAAGTCAAAGGCACTTTACCTTTAGAAGAATCCTCCCTTTCAATTCTTCTGGACTTGGCAACACGGTCATCTTGGGCTTCCCAGTTGCAGGCATCCGAACCAAGGCATCACCAAACACCTCTTTCATGATTTCTGCAATCATATCCTGTTGTGCAACACTACAATGCACTTCTGCAGATATGATGATAGGATAGGGTGACGCGACAAAACCATACTTCTTGATCGCATTACAGACCTCACGGAGTGACACCTTGGACGTGAACGTCTTTCCATGGAAGATCATCGGCTCGACATCACCATCGTAGATATCCACTTTCAACAAACCGTTATCAACATCCCGGGATGGAAATAACAAAAGTCACTCACGTTCAACACTCCGACAGCTATGCAACAAGGCACGAATATACCCTTCAATCGTACTATTCCCGACTAGTTGATGGCCAACAAGGTAGGTGTTGTGAGATGAGGAAACAAAATAATCAGGCAACGGCCTGGTCATGTCATGCCAGACCTTGCCGTGCTGATCCAGGAACGCGGAATTATCAGGGGACATCAAGAATGAAGTGAACGCTTCCAACGTCATAACGGGTATCATCACAGATGGTGGCGACACCACCGGCGATCGCAACGATCCAAACGGTGGGGTAGGTGATGATGGCAAAGGTGAAGAAGCCCGACCATTGGTAACAGACGAAGCCGACGGCGGTTGCTGTTCAACAGCAGTTGCATACCTATCAAAGATCTCTTGGAGTTCGGCTTGTGTCAATCTAGACTACAAATCGAAATTAGCATATACTAACAGGACAGGGAAGATAGGATGGTCTCACTTTTTGTTTCTCCCTCATGAAACTCTCAAAGGTGCTGAAATCAAAGACATTCCCGTTCTTGGATCGGATCTTTCGGTATAGTCTGTCCACCTCCGGTCTTCCTTTGAGCAGCTTAACGAATCGGCGGAAATCATCAAAGTCAAGGAAGCCCCGCTTCTGGACGTCGGCTTGCTGTTACTCACAGTCGTAAGACAAAATTATTACCTGCAACAACGAGAGAGAAAAAAAGCTTTACCTTGAACAAGCGCAGAAGCGAGTCTGTGCTTGAATGAATATTCATCCTTTTGCACAACTTCTCAACCTCATCAAACCTCAACCTTTGGTTATCCTCCAAGTCGCTACCTTTCCAATATTGTTTCTCCCACATTGCTTGCCTCATTTCAAGGTTTCCCAGACCACTCATCAATTGCTGACGAATATCATACAGCTTCCTGAGTGTTGTATCCCACATGCGGAAAACCTCTACACTAGGAGCAATAAGATGCAGAGTCTTGTAGTTTCCATCCATGATATATATGACCGTCAACCAAGTATCTTCATGCACCTGTGAGAGCTGGAATTGTTCGCGATAGTATCTAGCGTCTGGACCAGAACGCATCTCCTTGATATTCTCTATCGGAACTTTTAAAATCATGATTAAGAGTTGAGCTACTATGGAAAGCAGGAACACGTACTTATACGCCGACGAACAAGCGGCTGACCGACCTCCCAATTAATCTGGCCCATATCCGGATCTAGTCTAACAAGGACCTTCTTCCTCTTCTTACTCGTCACCTTGGTCATGAACGTTCCTTCCCTTAACGATGGGGGTACAGGGACGTCGACCAGCTGATCCCGCTGAAGCTGGCAACCAGGAACGATATTTTCCTGCATGGTGTAGTCTGGGTTGTGGTCATGCTCGTCGACAGTGGCAAGCCCCGTCATACAACGAGAGCTAGTTGTTGGTATCTCAGGTGCGCTGTTAGAGTGATGCACGAGTGGTGGATGAGAGGATGATGGAGGAGGAGGAGGAGGGCCGTCAGAAGATGATCGGATATGTTGTGGGTGTTTCCGTTTATGGAGAGCACCACCACCACCGTCTTCCGTGGTCACACCCGCCGTTGCAGCCGCCGTCACGCTCGATTTTAGCGACCATGACCGTGACCGAGCGAGGTTCAAGTTCTTCGACGCCTCTTGGATCTTCCGAATTATAGTTGCACTGACTGACAGGCCTCTTTTCCGGCGAGAACCCGTCGCTGATGAAGAGGTGGACGAGCCAGATGAACCTGGGTGAAGTAGGGGATCGTCTAATGGATCCGGGCTGGCGAGCTCTTTGATGACGGGCTTTCCATTGCTCTTGAGGACATTGCCCGCGCGACGCAGACTGCGCTCACGCAGTAGCAGCCCAGAGGACGGAGATGAGGATGAGGACGTGTCTAGTTGCAGCATTTAGGAGGATGATTGGGGGACTAGAGGTTTGGTGGTTGGCGAGGACAGTCCCGAGAGTTAGGATTACAAAGTATAAAGCATTCTAGAAAGAATTGAAAGAAAGAGAGGAGGGAGCTCGGGGGCGAGGAAAAGGGGGGGGGGGGGGGAGGAGAGCAGGGAGGGTTAAGGAACTGGGGATTGAGTTTATGCAGGTCTGTATGTATTATCATTTGGGCAAATCACCGAAGCCTCCGGTGCTTGCGACCTGGGGATTTCCCCCTTCCCCCTTTGTTTCGGCTACTTTTCTCACCCTCCAACTGTGCACAGCGCGTCGCCGTCCATTAACAACCTTGAATGCCACCCATCTGTCTTCGTACGCACTTCTTTTTAAATTTTCTCCGTCACATTGTGGGCACTTTGTATACCTCCGTTGGTCTAAATGCAATTCAATTTGACGACATGTGTGTGCGACAGACCAGTATGACGAAATCCCCTTGCAGCGTCATGAGGTGTTAGCAACAGGTCTGTGTATGTGTGGATGATTATGCCGTCCCTGCACCGAAGCAAGGTCATCTGGGTCCCAGATCTCTCTTATCTATCACAGACGCTCAAAACGTAACGAGGCAGAAAAGACAGTTGTTGTTTCCCCCCGGTCTTCCATCTCACGACCACCTCGGGTGAACGATTCTGATTGGGACAAAAAGAGGCATTGTAATACCACACTCAACAATCAAGTTATGTAAAATAGTCAGCTATTCGGATATGTGGGGCTGTCAGCTGTTCCCCGTATTCGCCGCCACAGGACCGCCTACTACCCAGTCCTTCTCATCCCTCCATGTCACAATAGGTCACATCAAGTTGAACCAAAATAGCACAACCCCCCCAGGCCGTTCAAAAAAAGAGACAACACTGACAGAGCACTATCCAATCAAAATAAACGAATGCATAGAAACGTTTGATGGCTGAAACCCGCCCACTGTCAACAAGTTTGGTGCCAAAAGGGAATTTGTCTCCTGACGATCGACATATGATTGTTGCTACTTATCCTCTGTGCTTTTTTTAGTCTGCTTTCTTCTCAAGCTATCTCCCCCTCTTTCCCCCTCACTAATTAACTTGTTCAGTTGATTAGATTAAGAATAGACAGTCGCGTGACGAGTTGCAGGAATGGACCCAACATGCACTGAATCCCTCTCTGCGTGATGCTGAGGACTCGGAGCACCAAGCCTTGACCCCATCAAATCATCCCACCTTTGCTTCTTTTCTTTTCATCACACGAATCATAAAGCGTCCATACAAGCGCTCAATAAGCTCCGAGTAACGCGGTGCTTAGGGAGGGGTTCTTTCTCGCCCTCGTGGTGTGTGGTGTGTGCCTGCATGAAAGTAACGTCACGCTCAACTGTTTTGTTTGCCGCCTGTCACGTCACTAAGCAAACATCACCTCATGCAGTGTTGTTCCGAGTCATACTACAAGTACCAACTGGCCATCCAGGGCCTTTCGAATTGTATTGTACTAACTATCTTCAGTCTCACAATGCCAGTATATGAGCTCTTAGCAGCGTCCCACGCTGCATTACAGGTACTAACACATCTCCTGGCAACAAACTCTCCCGATATGACATGCACATGCCGGACCTTAAGCTCTCCGATTCAGATATTCAAGCTCCATTCCGGAGCACCTCCGCAAACGACTTGTTCAGATTCCCAACACCACCACCCCTGTCGACGTGTATCTCCTCCCATTCCTCAACATAATCACCGTCACCGTACTCTGAAAACTCTTCATCGTCGAGTATAATCACCCTCTCGGGCCTGTCAACTACTTCAAAGTGTTTCTTGATACCTGTCACGACAACAAGTCAAAAAAAAAAATCTGTCACTCAAGCGAAAACTAATACCTTACCTCTTGGTTTCGAGGGCCGCGCAACGTCAAATAAACAGACCAACCGAGTAGTCGTAGTTGTTGTTGTCACTCCGTTCTCCTTCTCAATTCGTACCTGTCCGGCAGCAACATCTTCCTCACGATCACTCATTCCACAATCATCCCTATCAAGTGCTGTCACCGATGCCTTTCCCCCTTCCTCCTCTACCTTTGATGGAGAGATGAATCCACTACCACGCCATGTCACCCCGTCCATTCTCCGTCCGTTGCGTGTCACGATAGAGGGTGGCTTAGATGCCTTGTCCCTCTCTGTTTCCTTCACGGCCTTGTTCCATAGTGCATAGACCTCGGGCTTGGATGTGATGCCCGCCTCTTTGGCTTGTTGTTTGAATGCCTGGTAATAAAAGACGAGTGATTAGTGATTCGTGTTTGCATTTAAAGGGGATCATCATACCTTTTTGCATTCTTTGTAAGTGGGGACTGAACGTGACGATCTCGTCATGATTTGAAGTAAATAAACTGGTTGTGGGTAAAAAATAAAAATAAAAAAGTGTGTAGTGAGAGGAACTTGAGGAGGCGGTGGGGGGGGGGGGGTCCTGGAATCACCAGTGAAACAATTAACGACACCAGCTCATATTACAGTGGCTTTATAACCCCGATAAAGGTTTACTCACGACTCGCAACCGGTACTGTACTGCCAATGTCAGACGAGTCATTAGAGTCATAGCATGTCCTTGGTTCTGCCGGCACTCGGAATGCAATGTCGCCTAGTCATCGCCCTCTTTGTTTTTGTTTTTGTTTTTTCACATTAGAATATTAGGCTAGGTACAGTCACGGTACAGTCATTGGTAAGGGTAAAGGTAAGGTTTCAATAATAACACAGCACAACCGGACGCGAATGAACTTGAATGACCACTAAGGCCTCCTCCTGTGCCGGTACCGGTGCTGGGTACTGCCGCCGTCAGAGTCTGCTTTTGGTTTTGACAGAAACACTTGACACTGATTACTAGTCATTGGCTACTGCACCAGGCTGAGCTGAGCTGAGCTCTCATCAGTCAAAATCATGATGCAAAAGTCGGAGCCGCCGGATTTGGGAAGATGTTGTTTTTGTTGTTTTTGTTTCTGTTTTTTTTTTTTTTTTTTTACCATGTGTGTTTATATCATAGTACTAGTACACTGGCAGGTGAGTCAAACAAGACAAATTGACAGGACATGACATGATGTGATGATGTAATATTGGGAAGGTGATCATCCGGTGTGTTCGATGTGTATTAGGCTACATGGTACTAGTATGGGATGGTGGGATGGCAGTGGAGTGGAGCCCGCTGGCTATGGTGATGCTTGATTGATTCTTCCTGATCCGGTGCCGTGTGGTTTGACAGCGTCAAGGTACCGTAGACCGTGGAGACAAAAAGAGATAGGGAGACTTCGTTTCCGGTGCTGGATATACAGTACAGTACTGGACAGCCCTAGAGTATGATAACACCTGTACCTGTACCTGTACCTGGTCTGGACTATGATATCATGACATCCAACATGGGTGCATATCCGTGATACGGAGCCAACGGTGTCAACACCGATGGATAGGTCCAGATCTTGTCATTACCCAGCTTTTTCGTGCTTCGGTATCTAGTGGGGTTGTCTTTGAAAACGGTAAGTTCCTTTTTGTATGGGGTCGATGGACAACTGCTTTTTTTTTTTTGGTTCAAGGACTACTTGGGGTTGTTTTTCGAGAAGGAGATATAATATATCGTGTCTGTGGGCATGCAGGGCATGGTATCTTAAAACACTTTACCTTCCAAACTGCAACTTGATAGTTGGTCAGCGTATGTGGGTTTCCTGGACGAGGAGTGAACATGGCTCGTGCATCTATACCTATTATTCATACGAGACAGGTTGTTTGGGGTTAAGCCAAAAGGTATTTTCTAAATCCAGAGTCTTCTGATACACACAGCAGATCACCCACCATACCTTGCAAACATTGTCTACAAGACATCGACCCCGTATATATGCGGTGCGCCAACTAAGAATTGTTGTACAGAACTCAAAGTAGGAGACAATACTGTAACTCACGAAGAACGAGGTGCTCACTGTACGCCCACACAAATTTCTATTATTATAATTGGCAACACCGAGTTGGATAGCTGAAGGTGGGATATGTTGGGGTAGTGTTTGTGGATTCAATTTTGTTTAGGACGACGCTCACATAATTGCTCTTGTGCTGTTGAAAGCTGCTACTTTCAAATCCGTTCAGGACTCTGATCAAGTAGAGCAAGCTGCGAATCAAGGCATATACCACGGATACTTGTCTTTGCCATCTATGCTTAGGATTTGTTAAACCTACCTTTGTGCATTCAGAGTTTTCAAAACTCCCAATAGATTGCCGCCGTGCTACTGTACAGATTCTTCTCCGCTCCATTTTGTAGCTCAGTGTCCAACTAGATGGCGTATGAAATTTGAGATGCCCCTTATTATTATCAGTAACATAGTAGACGCTACAACATGCTGGGTTGGTGCAAAGTTTGAGAAAGCGTGGCAGTGACGCTGAATGCTATGCTCGCGCTTTTGTTCTATCGACAAAGTGACGAGCAAAACTGCTAACAAAGCTCAGCAACTCGTCTTCACGAAAGATGAAAAAAAGGATGCACTTTTGTGAATGAATACAGGTAAAACAGACTGCTATCTATCTGTGAGGAATAAAGAGGGCTGTAGAGCAAGACCGAATAATTAACATACCTATGATCTTGGTCTGAACGCGAGGATAACCGGAGTCCAACCTGTGATGAACGCGGCGAAATGTGTTGACTGTCAGTAGTATAACTGGAGATTACGTAACCTGAATTTGGCAGTTCGGATGTTATGTAAATCTTCAGTCGACTTTCACGCTGTCCTACGCGAGCACCAAATCCTTGGTTGACACCCTCAAGCTGAGACGTCTCATCGCATCGCCTATAGACGGACATAGAGCCGTGTTAAAAACCCTCTTTTAATATTGGCGCTGATCCAAGCAGCTAAGCGAATCGAAATTAACTCGTAATCCTGCACTGGGGGGACGTGCTGTAACCTCTTCACGCGTTGAGGGGGTGACTCAAAAACAAGCGCTTTAAGAAAGGAAAGAAAGAACTCTTTCAGTGACCGTTGTTAGGAGAAAAAATTGACGTCGACTCGGCACTGGTTCAATTTGAAAAACGAGCCCATGCAGTCATATGTCATAACAAGTTCGGATGTCAATTTGCGCCGTTACCAGAGACAACTAGACAACACCCCCTTATCGCTGGCTTGCCCCCTATCGCTTTCCCCCTTTCAGCCATTGTCCCCATCGGCAGCCAATGGATAAGCGTCTTGATCAAGGAAAAGGTACGACGACATCAATTTGTTGCCCATATTGGGTAAAAAAACCATAAGGTCGACGCGCTAGTGGTGTAGCATTCTCGATGGCCGTATATGCTGCCCTGCTCCCGACTATCGACCTCGTTAAAAAATGAATTCCTTAGCAAATTCGGAACTTTCTTTCCGTAATGACCAGGGGGACAACAATAGGGCTCACAGCTTTGGGTCCATCTTCACAACTCCAAACCTGTTGCCTCCCGGCTATTTGAGCATGAACAAACCAAGGCGCTGCCAGTGAGTCGGAGACAAAACTCATGACTCATGACCGGGATATTTCAAAGCTTCTATTTTTGATTTTGACTACATGCACGGACCGACATCCATGTCAATTTATACGATTTCTTGTTCCCTTGTCCTCCATCAGCATTAGCCCTTGTTTAGGCAGTAACGGTCAGGGTCTTCGTTTCAGAACTGGATACCCGTATGGGATCTGCAACAAATCCTTCTGTAAACACAGGTTCATTTAGCGCAACAAGGCTGCAACACCAAGATGGTGATTTGTTTTATGCTTTGCGGATAGAGAGAACCATTTCCATTTTCCTATAAATCCATTCTTGGATCGGCTCCTTCAAACTCTTCCTCCTTCTCATCTCCCCTTTCCGCAATTATATGTCCAAGTCATCCATCCGTGCCGACGAGGAACTGCGTTACCTCAACAATGGCCGTGACCTTCAAGGCTACTGTGACCAGCTCTTCAGATTCTACACCACAGAACGGACAAAAGGAGTCAGCTATGACCGTTGGCGGGTGGTGAAGCTGCGACTCTACAAGGACCGGTCACAGCGCGAGTACCTTGTTGCCAAAGTACTTGGCCCCAAAGATATATTTGGCGAGCCACTCGTCTACCTCAGGATCCAACGCATGTACCAAGACCAAACCGCCGTTTACCTAGATAGTACACGGCCACCAAACGACATCACGCGCCTCGACCCCTCATGTATCGCTGACACCGAGGTCAAGTCTGTCACCTTTGAGAAGAGCTTTTTCATTTCGCTGCCCCGTCTCGCCATCCTCGCCCGCACCATCGATTGTCTCGCGAATCGACCCACTGGCACTCGGAGCGCCCACTGGTTTACTCACTCTATCCTCGAGGTGCTCCAGCACACCTACCTCGACCACATCAAAGTAAAGGACCTGAAAAAGTCTAACAATCGGCGCAGCAGTGTGCTCCCTGTCCGGGTATTGAACGACTTCAGTACTAAGGCGGTGGTGCAGGAGTACTATCGACAATGGGCGACGTTTAATGACGAGGTACGTCTCTTCCCCTAAACTTTGGATTGACGTGTTCACTTGGCGTTGTAGATTGATTTGACATTGATAATTCAAAAAGCGTTTGATATCGGACATTGAGCGTCCGTGTTCAGGGCTTTTGTACCAGGGACAGACTATTCGGGGTTACCTGGGTAGGAGGTGAAGCGATGATGAGCTGCATCAATCGTCGGGCTCCTTCCTCCCTAACACCCGGACCTATGTCCCTCTTTCCATTGTCCCTTCACACACCTACTACGGTCGCGTCACATTACTTCATGATATCCCCTTACTCTCGTCCAAGCGATACTTTAACTGAAGATCAAACAGGCTCAATCCCCCACCCTATCCTTAGCTTTCACCAACACGGGTCCCGCTCAGCCCGCTCGCAACTCCTGGCTCTTTCGCCCCTAATTCCATCTGGCACCTTATTCATATCTTACTCCCAATAGTCCCATTAATACTAATCAAGGAAGGGCTAACTTTTACATGCGCATTGACACAGAAAAGCTGCTTCCACCCCAACACAGCATCATGCCGCAAACGTCCCTTTCGCTATACTCCCAGAGGGCGTGATCATATGAACCACATGGTGATTTGGTCAGCCGTTTATCTCGCCGGCGCCACCCACCCTATTCGTCTTCGCCCTCACTGTCGCTACTCGTATTTCAATCTGCACAAGTCCTTAATTGTACTAGTATCCAAAGAACTGCGCCAACCCCACTCAACGAGCTCCACATTGCTTACCTTTCGATTTTTTTAGCGAGGGATTTTCAATGCTTTGAAGCACCACTCCATCCGCTCCACACTCCACATACTCCACGCACCACCATCTCCAATGGCAGGCCCTCCAGAGTCGCAACCCTTCTCTTCACCTTCGCCTTCTCCTATTTACCACCTCTCACCAGCTTTCCCAAATTGGGCCTGGGCCCTTTGATTCTCTAAACTTGGACTATTTTATACATATTCATATCCTTTTTCGCTTTATTTTTATTTGTTGAATATTCTTTTTCATTCCATACCTCGTTATCATTCCATTTCTTTATTATTGTGCCACGCGTTGGTTATTGTTGTACTTGTACCAACACCTACTGCAAGCGACATGGACAAACAAACTCTCTCCTTTCTTTTTTCCACACTTGTCTTCTTTTTGTCTTTCATCGACATACGTAGTCCCCATAGAGACTTTACTCTGTCCAAACTTTGTTTTTTGTTGTACCCATAATAATTTTAATAGCTAATGCCCTTCCGTCCTTATAGCCACACTGACGCCCCCCCCTCCCTCCGAATTTCATTTACTCGCAGAAAAAGGAAAATCACAACCAACGCTATGGGTTTTTTTTTCTTTTGTTATTCAATCAAAGAACCCGCAGTACGTGTGCGTGCAGCATCGGAAAACAATACTTCCCCCACACACTCGGGAACCACCTTCCACATTCGTCGCAACCCAATTCCCAAGCCTCCAGACTCCAGTATTCTCTCTACTTCAATCTTACACCTTCCTGTCCCTGACTTTATACACCGCCTAGCTCTAGAGTCTAGGTCGTATGAGATTTTTGTAATTCTTTTTTTTTTTTTTTTTTTTTGCTTTTTCGCATTCCTATAGGCCTATACGCCACCTATTGAATACAAGTCCAGCCACAAACAGAGGCTAGAATGATGGCTTATTTAGGATATATGAGTAATTTAAGAGAATATCAAAACTCTCCGTGCCTCGTGTGTGTTTTATAATTTGTGCTACTGCTTCTGTTCGTGTTCGTTCGCGTGCGGGGGGGGGGGGGGGAAGTGTAGGGTAAGCTTACGGCAAGAGCTATTACGTCGTCTGGGCACACCCCCTTCCCTCCACGTCCCCAAGCCTCAGACTACTATAATTGGGTCGGGATGTCCTCCGTTCCTGATTTCCCCAAGAAGAGAAAGAAAGAAAAGAAAAAGAAAAAGGGAACTTTGTCTCGAAATCAAAAAAAAAGAGGATAATGGGTGACGACAAACTTTCCGCTTTTTTTTTTTTTCATTTCGCCTCCTAACGCGTCCTCCTCCCCTTCGCGTCTTTCTCGCCATTCAATATTCAATTGCGACTTTTGTGACAACACATTCTTTGCAACTTGGAGATATACTGTACCGACTAGAACTTCTTTCTCCTCTCCTCCTCCCCCCCCAATTGTTTCTCTCTCTTTCTTTTTTTTTCGAGAGCGCTAGAAGCACCTCAAGGTGTTTCGAAGTAAAAGAAGAGGGTGGGAGGGGCAGGTGGACGTATAGTCCCGTACAGTACGTACATTGTATACGTTGTTATACGTTGGTAATGCGGTATAGGTACTCGTACTAGTACAACCTGGGGGTTACCAAAGAAAGAGAGAAGAAAGGGAAGGGGAAAAAAAAAAAAAAGGAAGTTTAATTAATTAAACAGGAAAGCAAAAAAAAAAAAAAAAAAAGATCTTTTTGTAGTATGTGTGTGCAAACGAGCGAAGTAAAAAGACCCACGCCCAGGTCTATGT
>KZ302063.1:0-26130 GCA_002554575.1 Amanita thiersii Skay4041 | reverse complement strand
TTTTTTTTTTTTTTTTCGCACACCAAACGCGTGACCGTGACCAACTCTTCTGGCTCTTCACATCAATCACAAAACAATGTGGCATCCACGTTTTCCCCCTAAATCGCAACGGGGGCACTCAGGCTGTCTTTCCCAGCTCAAACCCAAACGAGCAAAACAGGAGATAACCACAAGGTCCTCATGATCAAGATCAAGATCAAAAAAGAAAAGGTTTAAAGCTAAAGCTAAAGCCT
This sequence comes from Amanita thiersii Skay4041, assembly GCA_002554575.1. NCBI lineage: Eukaryota > Fungi > Basidiomycota > Agaricomycetes > Agaricales > Amanitaceae > Amanita > Amanita thiersii. The sequence goes on along the minus strand of KZ302063.1, from coordinate 25,897 downwards.
TAAAACAAAGTTCTACACGCAAATAACGGAGGGTAGGGTGCAGAAAACCAAGAAAACGTGGATTAAACGTTCGAGGGAAATAATCAACTTCAACACGGGTGAGGGTACGTATCACACACACAAGTTCATTCATTATCTATCTATCTTACACCATTCAGAAAAATAAAGAGCAAAATAATAATTCCTGCGCGCCCCTTTCAACTTACTCGTCCCAAAACGCCTTTTTCAACGCCCGGCCCGCATCACTCACCATCCGCCTCCCCGCCTCCAACACCCCATCCATCGCCATAATCGGATGCGGGCACTTTTTATACTCAACCACCTCCACTTCCACCAACCCCCCCCCCTCCTTCCTCAACCTCTCCGAAAACGCAACCCCTTCATCCCTCAAAATATCCAACTCTGTCACCGCAACCCAACACTTACTCTTCCCCGCCTTCAACATCCCCTTCACCACCTCCTCAGGCGCTAACAAAGGCGACGCGCGCCATTCTCCGCGCGTAGCCTCATCGGGGAGGTAGTTGTTCCGGAACCAGAGCATCCGTGCCGGCGACAGCCACGGCGTGTGTACGTTCCGCTCCCAGGAAGCGTGAGGAGAAGGTTTACCACTTGCTGTCGAGGTATTATCCGTCACAGGCACTATGAGCAATTGGAACATGATTGGGTGCCGAAGGGCGGGTTTCAGTAAAGGCGCTTGTAGCGCCAGTACAGCCGCAAGGTTACCCCCACTAGTATGAGAGTTGAGCATCACTTGGACTCGAATGGTTGACTATAGACAACGGGGTACCTCGACGAACCCCCAACAGCGATCCTAGTCAAATCCACATTCAGCTTTTCTTTCCCATTTTTGACCACCCATTGCAGCGCCTCGATGGCATCTTCTACAGCTGCTGGGTACGGATGTTCAGGCGCGAGCCGGTAGTCGACGGATACGACAACACATCGGGCGTCTGATTCAGCCCATTCCAAAAAAGTGATCAAATGTGATTATTTTGTGATTGAAAAAAAAAAAAAAGAAAGAAAAAAGAAAACCAAACGAACCGTACCTAGACACATGCGAGATGAAAACGACTCTTCAGACGCAATGTTCCCAAACGTCCATCCACCTATCGCACGTACGCACAGCATCATCATCATCATCATCATCATCATCATCATCAAGCAGCAGCAAGGAACAGCCACAGCAAAAGACAAAATTTCAAATAAGAACGAGAGATTAGCCAAGGAGCACGAACACACGAAACAAGTTACATCAAACAACAGTCAAAAAGGGAAACAGGGGGGACTGACCACCATGAAAGTAGATCAGGACTGGCCAACCAGTAGAGGAAGAGGATAAGGATGGGGGGATATCTCCGGGAGGGGTGAACGCGCGGAGCTTGGTATGCGTCAGGTTGTAATCCTCGAGCTTGCCCACCCTTGATGGGAGAGTGCCACCAGGGACGACTGGGCCAGCGCGGAACGCCGGGTCCCATGGTTTGTCGTAGACGAGTGGGAGGAATTGGAGGTGGTTCGTGTGGAACGATATGTATTCTGGATCGAGCCGTGGTAGTATTGATGGGTGGAGGGGTTGGGTTGGGACTCGTTGTTGTTGCTGCTGTTGGTCAAACATTAGGGAGGGAGGGGAAGGGAAGGGAAGGGGGTGGTAGGGTTCAAGTGTGACGATGGTGGTGTTGCTGGTGGTGGTGGTGGTGCTGATGATGTAGTGTGAGTGATCCGTTGAATGTGGGTGCTGATGTTTTGGTGTTTTGGGAAATATCGAGAGTTGATGGTGATGATGATGATGATGATGACTGATGACGCAGTTGGTGAGCGGGTAGGTGGACAGTGGGGATTACTGGGTTCGTTGGAATCGCAAAGTGTGTGTCCTGTGCGGGTGGGTCGTCGTCGTCCCTTTTCCAAGGGGTGGTTGAATGTTAAAAGAAGAAAAACTTGTTAACTTGGCCGATAAAGCCTGATGCAACTCAGTCAAGTCTTTTTGGAGTTACCTATGGTGAGATGGTGAAACAGGTTTCTATGGACAGAGAAAGAAAAAAAAAGGAAAGATGTGTGAACCCGAAGCTTTGTTGATAAGGACAGGGAAAGAAGGGTGGCCGCCTTTCGGTTTCTTTCTCTTTCTTGGGCTGGCTCAACCGGCCCGGATCAGCATATGGCGCACAGAAGGCCCGAGTCAAAGAGTCACGTTGTGATGCGATGGGTAACTGCATGGTTCGTGTGGGTTCTTTCGTTCCATGGGTTAGGACTGGGAGGGGGGATGGTTGGAAAATGACTGACAATGATTGACTCGAGTAGAAGGGTTTACATCAGACCAACTAACCAACCAAACCCATATGATCCACGGGCCATGGCTCCTCATGGTGAAAGCGTGTGATTCGATTTGATTCGGATTATATTAGGATTCGCAAGTCTAGACTCGGACAGACTACAGTAGCAAAAGAGCAACGAGCAACGAGCAATACCAACCCAGGGGGGGGGGGTCGATGTCCTAACGTCGAGTCCGAAAAAAAAAAAAAAAAAAAAAAAACATGAAGTGCATTTCAAAAAAACAACAACAACAGAATTTGGGAGTGCTGTAAGTAAAGTAAACCCCCCACCCCTCGCCTCATCCGAGTTGACGCTGACAGTACAAGACAATGTGTGGCCAACAACAATCGCGCGCTACCTCAAGCTTGTCTCTTTTCTCTTTTATTTTTTTACTTTTATCTTGGCTTTCACCTGGTACTTGTCAGGTCCAAGAATTTCCAGTGCTCATCATGATCGTTTTAATGTTTGATTATTACATACAATACATGCCAGGTGGGCTGCACATCATTATACTTTTGTGTAATCATCGTACCGCCAACCCGGAAGTATATGTATATATATATAACTGTCATATCTATCCTGCAACCTTTTAGTTGTTGGCTTGATAATAAGAAAACTTGGCCCTGGCTACATAATCGTTTAGTAACGAATGACGAGTTAGGTGCAGGAGAAAGGGGGAGGGAGGGGAAGGAGGAAAAAGGAAGATGAAGAGGAAAGGAAAAGGGATAGGGATAGGGAGGGGGTTGTAGTATAGCGAATCCTGGAAACTGGAAATTGGGATGTTAGATTGCCTGGCTTTAGTAATATGATCCAGGCTAATGCAGCTATGCTATACTGTATATCCCCTCAACGGTACTAGTTATGCATCCTTTATTCGAGTTCAAACGTTCAACGGGCAACTCTTCGGAAGTTGGCGTGAACGCTGCCGAACGGGGGGAAACTCCCATTGGGCCATTCGTGCTGGATGTACCCTCCCTTCACAAGTTTCGAAATTCAAAATCAGATCATAAATAATAATTGTAATCGTTCAGTTGTTGAGATCGTCTCTCGACCTGCACGGGGGAAGTGGGCCAAAACTGGCAACATTTGTCGGGAGTTGCCGAGATCAAGAACCTGAATGCGGGAGGAGAAGGATGAATGGGTTTTTTTTTCTTTCTTTTTCTTCTTTTTTTTCAATGCGGATCCTGACGGGGATGGGATGAGGGAGGGAGGGGGTTGGAATGATATAGCTATTATGACGCAGCAAATTGGTATTGATCATTTTGCATTGCATTGCATTAGAGTTTTCTTTTTTTTGGGAGTAGTATGTGCGTTGCGTTGCATTGTATCGCGTTTCCTTGGTTGCTTGGTTCAGCAAGGATGCATACCATGTGCTCAACTGGGTACGTGACAACCGGATGTTATAAGATTGGGAAGATGAGAGATGATATGAAAAGCCTGAGGAGGGGGTTGTTTAGTACCGGTATGGCAGTTTCCGATATGAAAAAGCTGACTGTGCTCATTCAAAAAGGGTAAGAAAGAGAAGAAAAAAAGACAGGATTAAGTTCATTGGTAAAAAATTAAAAATTAAAAAAAAAAAAAGGCAAGACGGGGACACGTTTTTGGTCGTGCCTTGCTTCTTGCCTTGTGTGCTGTGTGTCTAGATTCCGAAATGTACGACCTGGATCTATAGTTTGTTTTCTTTTTGGCTTTCTCTGCGCTGCGCTGGGAGTGGGGGAGTAGTGTCCTTCTCCTTTTTTTGGTCAATTGGTTTCATACTTGGTATGATCGTGTTAAGGTTTTGGCTAGATCTGAGAAGACGGATGTTACTACAGTACGTACAACCACTACCGTCCTCTTTTCTTTTGCCAAACGCCGCTGGGTTTGCAAATGAGTGACGACTACTCGACGGAGGTTGGATTTGCAGTGTATATTTTCTTTTTTCGAATACAGGTTGTCGAGTACTATATTGGGGGGTTTCAAGGAGCGCGTGTGTGCGTGCGCGGGGGGCCTGGTCAGGTGCCGCGTTCTTGCTGGTATCAGTAGTCAAAGGAAAGAGAGAGTGAATTCAATAACGCGATGCAGGATAATGTTATTGCTTCCATCCATCCTGCGTCCGGGGTGGGCTTGGGACTGTATTGTAAAAGAGTCAAACCCCGCAAAATAAAATACCCATGTCATAGATTTGAATTGCAATACATTTACAAAATGACAGTTTTTCATTTGAAAAAGAATCGCCCACCCACCCACCCACTCACCCCCCCCCCCCCCTTGTCCTCCCTCACCGTGACTTCTTCAAGCCCCTTCCTTCCTTCCCTACGAAGATGCGTGTTGCGGAAACCAAACACGATTGGATGTGTAACCTGCAGTATTTGGGAATGACAAGAAACGGGAGGTGTGGCGTTTTGACGTCTTTCTCCTTTTCTCTTTGGCGTTTGAATTGTTGCAAGAGTTGACGTATGGTCGTTCCACTACCGCCTTGCTTTGAAATTACTGCGTACGGTTATCTTGGTATCCCCGTCACGGTGTCCTCCCTCCTATACCATGCGCGTGATTTTCTCGGACATGAAGAGTGAAGAACCGTATTTTCATGGAAACTCTCCCCCCCCCCAATTTCGGTCTTTTGGTTGTGCTGACGCCCTCTCGTCTTCTCTTGGTCCCTGCCTTGCGATCATCATGATGGGTTCTGATGAAATATTAATAATAATAAAAGGTTTTTTCTCTTCTTGGCTTTTGCGTACCACAAATTTGGACGACTTATTTCATTTGCGTTGTTGTCGCTCTTCCCGTGCTCTTTCTGGGTTTTGTTGACTTTAACCTTGCGAGCGGTGATATACAGTATCCCCCATATGCATTAGTGCGGTATCCAGTAGTTCAGTATTTCCGCATTAGCGTCGAGGTGACATGTCTGCGAAACGTGAAGCTGAATTCAAGATCTGACGAACCAGAAAAAGAAAAAAAAAAGAAAAAAAGGACGCTTTCACCAAGCAGTCCTTTTTGAGATCTAGATTCGGGAAACCTTGTTTTTTTTCTCTCTCTTACTCATCATCCAAGAGATTAAGCGCCTTCACGACATCCAGATCCGAAAGAAAATTATAATGAAAGCCAAGAAGAGGAAAAAAAAAAAAAGAACTCGTGGAGCCACGATACTGTAGATGCATATCACAACCTCGCCACAACCCAGCGGCATTTGGGTTGAGCCTTGAAGAGCGTTAATAAGATTGTGCGTGTGTGCGTGTGTGTATAGTAGGTGTACGTTAACTCTCCGAGACACGGTGCCGGTACCGCAGCCCCCCCCCACCCCTTCATGATCATCTTATCTTATTGGTTGATGCTAAGTGGGTACGCCGTATATCCTAAAGCTTGCGGTACCGGTGTTTTGAATGGGAATGGAATCATATAAATTGGTATAGCTGTTCTTGGCTTCAGGCTTTGTGGTGGTGGTGGTGCTGCTGCTGCTTTGTCGTATAGCTCGCGCTGAACCTGAGCACGAGCATGAGCATGAATGGCAGATGGGTACATTTTGAGGGCTCAAAGTTTTTCCCTTGGGCCCCACCCCTCCAGTCATGGGAGTGCTTCTTTGAATTATAGTTGAAACCCCTGTTGCCGCTTCTGTGCGTGCCATCGAAAGAGAAGAACAAAGCAAGAAAAAAGTCCACTAATTTGCTTACTTGAGGCGAGGGAAAAGGAAAGGAAAGGGATGTTTGATTATACCAGTGAGGCTGTGTTCTGCTAAGCTTAATGGAGGGGTACCACGGTCACTAAAAAACTAATAAAACATGGCAATATTGCACGCAATGTGTGACCGGATCAAATCTAATACCAAAAGTTTGTGAGAGAAAAGAAAAAAGCCTCGCATACTGCTGAGTTTTTATCAGCAGCAGCGAGGCAGCCACACACCAAAGTTTGAATGAAGTATAAATCAAAAAGCACAATAAAAAATTTCCAGGTCGTCACGCAGCTGCATGACCCCATGGTTCAGGGCCGTTGTATTGCAATCGGTTTTTTTTTTTTATCTCACATCTTCACTTTTTCTTATCTCTTCTTTGAAATGAAATGAATTGGTTCTGTGGTGTGCATGCACAGTCTGAGATCGAAATCATTCTAGTGCTTGCTTGAGACGGGCTGGGCTGTGTTCTTACCAGTGGCAGCTCCACAAACACCCCGCTAGACACTTGTCATGGACGTCATTCAACAATAGCAAGAAAAAAAAAGAATATTCCATGTACTGAATGCTACAAGTCTACGTATCGTAACCTCTATGGCGTAAGAATGTTCGTCATCTAATGAAACAACTGAGGTAACCTATGAGCAGACAACAATACAATTGAATCAAATTATTCGTCTAGCCCTCGCCAACTTGCTCGCTAGTTCTGCGATCCTCTCGTCCTTCTCCGCCATTAACCTCTCGGCTTCTAATGCTCTACGCTCTGCATCCTCCCTCTGCTCGTTCGCCTCTCGGACGAGTGGGCTTCGGGAGTTGTTAATCGCCTGGCTAACCTAAAAAAAAAATAAATCATGAGTTACCCTTTCCCCCCCAAAAGAAGTTTGTTGGCAACTCACCTTCTGGTTAAACGTACGCCACTGTCGGTTATACAAATGCAACAGCGTATCAAATCTCGGTTCGTCCGTAATATTCTCCCCTTGGGAACTCATAGAATACCTCCACCGACGCTTAGAGGATTCAGACGCCTGAATATGATTCGTATGCAGGCGCTTGATCACCCCCATCGCGGTGTACGCGAACCAATGGTCATTAGGACATTCAAGGATACCCGGCCGGTCAAGCACACAGCGGGCAAGAACTGCAAACTGGGCCAGCGTCATGTATGTCCCCTCTTGAAACACGATCGCCTCCACTAGCGAGTCCTGCGACACCTCCTGGGCGCGGATAAGCGTCACATCATCCAGCGGTCGCTTCTTGGTTTTCAAATCAAACTCGTACCCACCCGTCGTCAGCATCTCTGACTTGGGCAGCTTGCGATACACGCGGAGCAGCACACTGTTTGGTTTCCGACCTGGGCTGCTATTGCTGCTGCTGCTGCTGCTCACCGTCTGGGTGTGCATGGGCCCCCGGATTGTCGCGACAATGTATTCGTAATCGGGTTTACCGGTCTTGTTTCGATATGAACGCATTTCGACTATTCTCCACCGGTCTTGGCTGAGATCTTGCGTGTCGGGGGAGGTGTAGAGGACTTGAAGCATGTCACAGAACCCACGGACATCCCTGCCCTCACCAAGGTACGCGAATTCTTTCTCGTCCCGGACGCTTGAGGGATTATAAGGCATGATCGAGATGGTTTGATGAAAGTTGGTAAGTGGGCTGGCCTGAGTGAATATATGAATGGATGGGGGAGATTGGATTGGAGAGCCATAGAACGGGTGTTAGGCTTTATAACGGTGAAAGTGTATAACACTCAGTGCCGTACAGGAGAGGCTGTCCGTTGTTGGAGCAGTGACAAGGAAGAACAAGGACAACAGATTTTTCTATTCACTACCTTGTCGCTCGCGACAATGTGAACGCCCTAATACTCTATAGAGAAGGTGTCCAAGACTCGATCAAATTCCCTGTTTTCCTGTCTTACCTTCCCAAAACAGCGTGAAGACGATCCTTTGAAATCCTGTTCAAAGGGAATGGAGAACAGGTTTCGGTTGAATATGCTACTGGCCTTCAGCCGCCCATTGCCCTGTGGTTGTGCTGAAAAATCACATGTAGCGAGGTATAACAGCCTTTGAACCTGAATTTATAATGCAGACTTTTACTGAAGCGATGGAGATTAGCAACTAAAACCGTTTCCTGCAGTCCGGAAATGTCGTGCGAAAGACAAAGGAGCCAAAGCTCAACAAAGCTTCATACAAGGACGGGTACAAGGTATGAACTTGATGTGGAAATGAAAGAAGCAATTGTCATTTTTCAAGAACCATTTTAATCCCTGAGCGCGTTGGCATGATGATGGTTGATGGCAGAAATCATGATGGGTGTCGCTTTCGTAGTTCTCCGTTGTTAAGTGAGCCCAGACACGTTGTTTATTCTGGTGGGTCCGCGAAATATCAATATATTATACCTGTTCATAAGCAAAGTCGGATTGGCAGTTTAATTGACAATGGTATAATGGTATAAATGGCTTACGAGATGGATAATATACAAATGAGTGCTGAAGAACTCAGCAACTACCACATTACCGGTATCGCATAGCTTACATTGCTTGCTTAATAGTATCTCGGCGGCGTTATACAAGAAGAAGCCTCTTCATTGCGCTTATCGTTCGCGTTTTGAAGAACTGTTCATGACGGTTAGGGAAAATCCTTTCTAATGCCAGTGATGAACCATACAACAATGTCCAAACATGGCAAACAAGAACCGTGGGTAGTAGTAGGTTTGATGTTTCACACCACCTTGGCTTCTACTTCATAACATCGGTTCTCATAACTCTGGGGTAAGAAGCGTCATGAAAATCCCCAGGAACGTACTTACAAAAGGTTAATCACTGAAGATCAAGTCGGGAGTGGGAAAAAAAGAGGAAGGAAGCAGTGGGTAACCAACCTATCACCCCCAACTGTGATGCTGGCTAAAATTGGTCAATTGGTTCTGGCACCTGTCTTACGAGCAGGCAACAACCACTGCCAAAATGCGCTCCTCATATGACTTCTTGAGACCTGTACCACAGCCCTCTATGACAGTGATATTTTTTACTTCAAAAGGTTAATTGAAGTGCTTTGGTGCTATGGCCGAAGACACGGACTTTTTGACTCGATATTCTACCAACGGGTAACTTTGTAGGCATGGGCACGAGCAACCAAGCAACCAAACAAATACTTCTCTCAGAAACGACAATTATGGGCAGGTTCTCAGGATGATCTGCCTTCTCACTAATGAAATTCTGGTCATATCATCATTAATAAAGATGCAGCCTCTTTCGGATTATGTCCTCCATATCATATCAGCCAGTGCTGTCACTGTCATGGACATTTTAATCATAACACTGCCGGTGGGAATACCATATTGTGGGCTTCCAGTGGCCGCCCACAGTATAACTGGCCATGTCTGGTTGGGGCACACTAGTGCTGACAGCCCCCGATAAAACAACTGATGTGATATTGGCACCAGCTAGGAGTGGCCGTATGACTCAAACGTCGTATATATTTCTGACCTTGCGATTTATCTGCGCAAGGAGAGTCTCCTTTTACCTGGTACCACCCCTACATAGCCCCATCTCTTTGTGCAAACTTCTCCCAGAATGCTCTCCAACGGTCAGCTCGCACCAAGAACCATCCAGTGGCTAAAGGAAGACCACAAAGACTTCCGCACCCGCAATCCCTCACTTAACTACGCCTTTCTTGACGTTGCTTTCATCAAAGACTCACCCATCAAGCGCCCAGGCTCGAGCCTCCGTTCATGGCTCTACGAGCTCTGCGTCCATCCCAAAGCCGAAATTAAGCACCTCCCGGAAAATATCCCCTACCTCATGGGTGTCATGGCCCACACCTACGCGTCACTTAGGTGTCCCTCCGATCGCTACTTCATCTCCGAAATCGTCATCCACGAGAAACTCGAAGCACAGGGCAGACGCGAACTCCTCCTTGCCAAATCCGCCGGCCCCCTCAACCTCGTAAAGGGCTACTTCCACATCGAGAGAGTCCCCGTTCAAAGACAGTTCATCCACACCAACGAACCCCGCAACCCCACCACCTTCACCTTCAAATTCCGCCGTGGCCAATACCTATCCCTCTCCCAACTTCTCTGCCTCGCCAACGCACTCAACACGATCGGCGAGGAAACCGGCATGTTCGTGCAAGACGAGTTTTGGTTCGCCAAAGCCACTGCTGAGATGTTGCTCCTGATCTTCGCCCCTCGGATCGATATGAACGGCTCGGCTATAGAAAAGGCCGCGTTTCAGCCCAAGTCAGACAGCTTGTTCTGCGATGAGATATTAAAAGAGTATGACTATCAGCAGGCGGCATTCTGGTCAAAGGTAAGGTCATAAACAGTGTTAATTTATGAACTAAGCGTATATGAGCTGACCTTGTCTTCTTTCTTTCTTTCTCTCGTGTACAGGTGGAAGAGGAGAGCATGTCAGCCTTGTCGCTGACTACGGCGATTGAGTATAAAAGATCGAGCGGTTAAACCTGTTTTCAGATAAAACCAACATGAAGCAGTCTGAGTCCGAACGCTCTAAATAGACCATCAAACGTTTACGATGCAGGCATCATAAACCCAGACAGACAGGTCTCTGGCATTTCCCTAAGGGACTTACCACTCCCTCAAGTCATTGGTCAATGTCAGCATGTTATATCTCTAGATACTATACATCTAAAATAGTTGCTTTTGTTTCAACACATATATAACCCTTCCCGCACACCTTTAAATGCTGCAAGCGCCGGACTTCCCAGTAGCATACTCCCTACACGAGAACAAGTTTTAAATAAATAAACGCACATGCTGGTGTATATATATAACTACAACGTAGCGCACAATAAGGAGAACATGTCCTGAATTTCCCACTGAAAAAGAAAGGATAAAGGGGGGGCTAGCACTTGATGAAATTCCCAACAATCATGCTCGGAATTCCCCACTTGTCTCGCCGGATGGTGAACGAGAAGCAGCAGTTGATGAACCCTTCTTCAGATAGGCTTTGCTGCTGCGCTTGAGAATCAGCTCCTTTATCTTTGGCCATCGTTGGGCTAGACGGCGAATTGAAGCTTGGTTTGTACCGCAACACGCAGGACGTGAGAACGGCCTTTTGGCTCGAATCAAAAGCAACATTGCCATATTTCTGTATTAAAAACCGTCATTTGGCTGGAGCAAAGAATTGCTAGAAACACAGAGAGATTGCGCTACCTCCCAGTAATTCACCGCTGACTCTTCTGCCATTAATTCGTAGATACATAGTCGGCCCTGTATTCAAGAGTAAAGCAAGGAAACGGATTGAATAAAGAATAGATGATCTGACCTCTCGCAACATGTGGCCCTCCACGCCCACAAGTTCAGAGAACTGTCTGTTTCCTTTGTAGATTTCTCCTGTTCTCCTCCATAAGCACGCTGGTACACCCATAGCAGAGAAGACACGGTCATAATCTAATAATAGTCGTTCAAATGCTTCTTCAATGAAGACAAGATCCTAAATACGCTCGTCAATACACCCATACGAGACCATGTCTCCCATCTCGACAAAGGCGATGCAACTTACTATATCCCTCAATGACTGCGCGACAGCCTAAAAACAGAGCTATTAGCTCCTCAAAGAAGTTCAATACAAAGGAAGCACCGCTTACTCTAAATTTGGGCCTTAAAACAGACAACGGCTGCAGGATCTGCTGCTTTGATTCTTGTGACACGCTGTCCACATTCGAAACAAGGTTACTACACATCCACCATTCTTATCAAACACCAGGAACGTACTTGCGATCCATCCACCTCGATAACCTGGCATACCCCTTGACATAATTATACGGCTTCAACAAACCTGCTTCATACTTGCTCCTAATAACTCTATTCAAACGTTCGTCGCGTGATCCAGATTCCTGGTCGGCCGCAGTCAACAGGAACTTTTCCGTTTTGGTTGCAGCCGGTAAGATGGGCGGCATGGTATCCGTTGTTGAAGCATTTGAAGAAGCGGTATTTTCCGTGGAGGAAGTTGAGGATGCAACAGATGGGGCAAATGGAGTAGATGTTGGGTATGAAGCGCCAGCGGCGGCCAAAGAGCTTGTGGTGGTGGTGTTGGTGGTCGCCGTCGTCGTAGTGGTAGTGGTCCCAGTAGCTTGAGGAGCCGATGTAGAGTTTGTACTCCCAAAGGAAGCTGACGACACCAGCGAGGGAGCAACAGTAGCGGGGGGCGTGAAGAACGAACTCTCATCAAGCGTCTCCAGAAAATCTCTACAAGTTTTACGAGTTTTGATCAGCTCTATCCAACGATCCCATCTCAAACTAAAACTCACGTCAGCACTGAGAACTCGTTCCCCAACGTCTCCGGCTGGTACAAGAAGCTGTTGGTGTTCTGTTGCGGCTGAACTGTTATCGGCCATGTTGGATTGGGACTGGGAAGGGGACCTTGGTATACAGTCACTGGGAAAACAATCCAAAAAGACATGTGAATCAGTTCCCTCCCCCTTCCTCAAACACGCATCACACCGAATTGACATTGCACCCAAAGTGCGCTCACCTGGTGCATAAGTACGTGCGAGATCCGCATTCGTACTCGTCGTAGCCGCCGACGTGGCAGGGGTTTTTTCAGATGTCTTTGGTCGTCGTTCGTCATGGCACAGATGTCCAATCTCACGTTTAATACTACACGTGTAAAAAGGAAGAAAGAGAAATTGAGAGGGTGGTTACATCGCGACGTTTTTTTGATGTGCAAAAGAAACGGACGAACATACCATCGCTGACATGGCCTTCCCTCATCACAAGTCATATGGCTCCGCCTGCAATACAGACAAGCGTGGTTGACTTTCCTCCTCTTAGTCGTCTTCTTCCTTTTCCCCGCATCATCCGCTGCTGCAGTCGCATGGGTGGTCGACTGAGTCGTTGATGTCTGCTGTTGTTGTGATTGCTCCTGAGCCACTTGCTCGGCGGTCATGGTGGAAGTGATGGTGCGGCCTGCAGGCTGCACCTGGGTATCGTTCTGAAAGGTGGTGTACGCTGTTGCCATTAAACGCGGGCTTCAAGAGTGGCAAGGTTCATGGATGTGATGCAGGCTGTTTGATTGGAGGTCGGTGAAATGCCCAAAATGGAAAGGGCCATCACCGTTCTTTCTCCCCCCCCCTGCCAAAGATACCGTTCACACAACTGATAGTACGACCTGAATTATGAATAGTTCTGATGTACAATGCACTATTTAAAAGGAAGGTCGATTGTACATTTTAAAAGCAAACATCAGTGAAGAGAAAAGAAAAAGGGAAATGACTAGTCAATCTAAAGTACAATCGTTTCGGCAGTACTGCACTTGAATTGAACCGTTTCTAGTTAAGCTTTGAAGAAGGCCAGTATCGCAGCCCCATATCTCGAGATGCAGCCCATATCACTGCGACTCTGCGATTTGACAACAGGGGAATCAGACCCCTTGACAGTATCGGCTGATTCTGAGCTCGACACGCTCGTGCTTGCCTCATCATTGGCATCAGCAGTCGCCTTGGGGATAAATGCCGATTCAGATAGATGGTTCTTGAACCACTGATCCTCATTTTAGTTCAAGGAAACCTTGCACGGGGCATATGTACAAACCTGAGATAAGAACCTGGCAGACTCTTTCGGATATCGCTTCTGTGTCTGGTAGTCTACATAGGTTACACCAAACCGAGTAGAATACCCGTCTGCCCATTCAAAGTTGTCAAGAAGACCTATGCACATATGGTTAACATTGTGTCAATCAAAATGATCGCGGAATGCATACTCCATGGGAAATATGCGCGGATTTCAACCCCATCTTCAACGATAGCTTGCAACAATGCACCCGTCGCTCCTTTAAAGTAATTCACTCGATCATGGTCCTTCAACACGACATCTAGCGGCATATCATTCTCTCCTTGGACGGCAAACCCATTCTCAGTGACGCTAAATAAACGCGATCAGACTTGATCATAAGACACCACGAGACAAAAAGAGCACGAGACACTTGCAATATCGGTGTTTTATAGCGCTGTTATGACGGCATTAGTAATGCACTATCTATCACAAAGAAGTTTTGCCTCGTACTTTCCAAAGATAGTTCAATAGCTGCCGACGGAGTCAGTTGGTATGTTGTTGAAAATATGCTGATACATACATGACGGAAGCCAGGGGGGTCTATTTCAGTCAAGGTTAGCCAAGCCACTCGAGGATACATAGAGGTGTTTTCTCACAATCTTGCAACCAGGCACAGTGAGCTTTCCAATGTTGTAATCAGTCCATAACCAACCGTAGTAAAAAAAAAAAAGTCAGGTACCAACCTTGCCTGCCAAGCTGTGTTCCATCAGGTCTCGTGAACGTGTAGTCTACCAAACCTTGAAACTCATCGTCCCCACCTGCTCCTAGAATCCGAGTTAGCTTCCGATAACTACATAGAAGGACAGTGAGCGACACTCAACTACAAAGGTTTGTGGTGTACGTATTCATGCCATAGAAATCTGACGAGCCCTTGATCAGTGCCCACTCTGCTGGAGTAAACGATGGCAATCGGTCTTGCAAAACCTCTCGCATATACGGAGGGTAGTGTCCAAGGTAAACCGGGTCCTATTCATGAAACGAACCGATCAGCACTTCCACCTCCTAAACTGGGTATAATGGTTTGCCTACAGCATACCAGCCTGAGGTACCATCATCATCAGCACAAATCACGATAAAAATCACTTCGAAATATCTGCTCTGGGACTTACCAATCGCAAAGTCAAGAGCGTGTTGTGCCGCTGCAATATCTGCACCAACAAAAGTTTGTCAGCAAAACTGGAAAACCTTGGATCATCTACAACGCCACCTACTTTCAGGATCATCATCATAGGGCATTTGCCAGTCACCATTCAAAGTGATTCCAATCTGGCCCCCCTGTTTGCGCTGAAACTCTTCACGATAGGCATTGACGGCATGTGCATGTGACAAGATAACAGAATGCCCGACACTATGAAACACAGAAATTAGGCATCAATTAACCGGTGAGCACGGTTCGAGTGATATCATGAGCATTATTATCCGGACAAGACATGTGACACATTCTTTTCTCCCCGGATACTGCCCGGACGGGCAACTCGGACGGCAGCCAAGGGCTTGAGCAGACGAAAGGGTTGCAGGAAAGCGCAAGAAAGGTAAATAAAAGAAGAGCCGTTGGCTACTCACATCCAAGGCTCCCTAGATGAGTCACCCTCAGCTGATCTTGCTCGGTCACTTGATCTCCCAGGGGCAAAAACGCCACGACCATAACCCAAGATGGCGACACACCAAGGCTCGTTGATAGTTAGCCTATTATACGTCAGAGCACATGTGATGCATTAGCCACGGAGAAATTTAGGAAGCATCTGTAAATTAAATCACCAATGTTTAACGCGATCACCAAAGGCTTCGAAACAGACCTAATAACTAGCGCGTCAGAAGGCTAGAATGACACCGAACCCGCAAAGTTGGCTAGAAGCCAATAATATGCAAATGTATTCTGAAAGACTCACTCGTGCGTAACGCGTGAAGTCTTGGACAATCTCGTCTTTGTTCAACCAGCCGCCATATCTATCATGGAGAGCCTGTGGCAGGTCCCAATGATACAGGGTCTGCAAAAGCTCGAATTAGCAAGGACTCGGCGCCCATCGGAGGTAACACATACGACAAAGGGCGTGATACCATGTGCAAGAAGACTGTCAATCAGATTCGAGTAGAACGCGATACCCTTGGGATTGATAGGGTCGTTTCGCCCGCCCAAAGGAATGATGCGGGACCAGGATATCGAGAATCTATATGATTTGGCACCATAGCTCGCCAGAAGTGCAACGTCTTCTTTCCATCGCTTGTATGAATCTGTAGCAACATCCCCATTTCCACCATCTAAGGTCTTGCCTGGCATTCTTGAGAAATCGTCCCATATTGACTTTCCTCGTCCATCAGCATTTGTCGATCCTTCAACTTGGAAGCTAGCTGGATGCGAGAGCGACAGATTCGTTAGTACATTGTCCTACATGACGAATTTGACTATAGAATGAGAATAGGGCAGAACAGTCACACGATGGAACAGATTCCCATGCGTACAGGAGAGCGACAACGGTAGCAGATAGAGGAAGTGAACAAGGAAAAACGGCGCTCACCTGTGGCAAACCCCCAGAGAAAGCCTTTCGGCAGCTTCGCAGGTGCTGCCATTGGAATGAGGTACCTTGAGGAAGGTGTTGCCAATAGAGGCCAGTGAGGCATGGAAGACACTTCTGCGCTCTTAAACGAAATGCGATCCCCCGATATCACATAGTCCCTGGGGATTTTCGATCCAACATATTCCGACAATTGTCCGGCAGTCGAAGGAACTGCAATGAGGTGGATACTAGGATTGTTTTGGACATCCGGCAAAGTGGTTGATTCGTGGATGCCGGGTGGAGAAAACTCCGTGGGTAATGGTGGCACAGTGCAATTACCCAAAGGGTGAAAAGGAATATTCGTCCATGATAGAAGCTGGAGGTATCTATTCAGAGAAGGTGTGGTTATTTGGTTAAAACCGGAAGAATGTCGGCACGCACGTGACACATCCCCCTTTTGGCTCCCCACACAGCGACGCGTCAATATTTTAGGTCTTGGAGTGAAGCATGTGCACCTTCTGGGACAACGCCGCATTTATTTTCAAATCTCACCTCATTCCTGTCATACATTCAGTTTGAAACGAGCAGCACGCAAAGTATGCCATCCTCCATTAGCATTGCAATTCTTGGTGCCGGCATCTTTGCCAAAGAAGGTGAGTTGTTCAGCTCCCTCTCTCAATCTATAGCCCTGGTTCCTACATCCGAAAATTAACCAGAGTTACACACTCAGCCCATATCCCCGCTCTCGCAGCCCTGGGTGATACAGCACCTGTTCTCAAGGCCGTGTATTCGCGCTCAGAAAAGAGTGCTCGTGAGGCCGCAGAACTTGCAGCCAAGGTTCTCAAAACCTCCGGCCCCCCTGCGGTCTACCATGATGAAGATCAATCATCCGATCTTGATACTCTCCTTGCAAGGCCTGATATTGACGCAGTCATCGTGATCTTGCCGATCACCATGCAGCCAAGTGTCATCCTCAAAGCACTGGCTGCTGGAAAGCACGTTTTGAGTGAAAAGCCAATGGCTCCTGATGTAGCGCAAGGTATCTCCTTGATCAAGACGTACCAGGACCGTTATAAACCAAAAGGATTAATTTGGAGAGTCGCTGAGAATTTTGAGGCAGAACCAGCCTATCGAGAAGCAGCTGCAATAATTCGTTCAGGCAAGATTGGAAAGGTCATCTCCTTCAGCTGCACTTTCCAGGTAAATCTTGACAAGAGCTCGAAATGGTACAATACACCGTGGCGAACCGTACCAGACGTATGTGGTTTTCTTGTCTCTTCTTCTCAAACCGTCGCTAACATGACGGTTTAGTATCAGGGTGGATTTGTGGTAAGCCTTTGTCCATGCGGATGTAGGTGTTATTCACAAACTTGGACCGCAGTTCGATGGGGGCGTGGTAAGAGCCTATCCTGACTACAGCATTGTAATGATTTCCAACCTGATTGGGATAGCATATTGCTGCCGCCCTGCGAATCATGCTTCCAGAAGCAATGACACACCTCTGTGGCTTTGCAACACTTAATAGAGACTACCTCGCCCCCATTGACACAGTTCATGCCATAGTCCAAGCAGGATCCCAAATTCGAGGCAATTTGGAGCTCACGTGGTCATGGCCAACCAACACCCGACCGGCACCTACATCTGATTTCATAATTTCTGGGATGAGGGGATGGCTATCCGTACATTGGATCACTGAACCTGTAACCGGAAAGCGTCTGCTGCGTATCACAGTGCAGTCTGTGCCAACAGAGGAGGGAAACCCCGAGGAAGCGAAGAAAGAGGTAATCGACAAACCTGTGATAGGTGTCGAAACGGAACTTACCAGCTTCTCTGATGCTATTCTGGGACGAGACACGTTGGATATCGGTGATCCCCTTGGAACTTTGAGGGATGTCGCCGTTATCCAAGCAGCTTTGAATAGCAATGGGTCGATGGTTGATTTAACCCAGTTGGTTCCAAACACTATTTGACGAAGAAAGGACAAAATCATGTATTGTAATTCAAGGTGAATGATCAGTTCAAATGAGCAACTTATGGTGGTGGAGAGACTGGTGACCAACAAAAATGCACGACCGATTAATGCACTGCCAATATTACGAGGTTTCTCCAACAAGTAGGATGTGCACAGGCAACCAGGTAAAACAGCACGAGGGTCGCTCACACGAAGCAACCAGGTTATGATCCACGTATTGAGCGCATTGGATGAAATGTCATTTTGAACCGAAATGACAACCGTTGCACTTGCGTACTTCCCATCTTGGTTTGTTGCCGAGATTGTTCCGGTTTTATAGGTTTACGCTAGAAGGTACAGCTACTTTTTTGAACATGCGATTCGCCATCCTAGGTGAGAAATTTAGTAACGTTAACATTGTTTTGTCCCCTTCAAGGCCGCTAGTCGTGATGTCTACACATCTCGGAGAAACCACGAACGACCATGTTGGTAAATGAACCTCGTGAACACCTGGGAACAACAAAAAGGTGGACAATGGATGACATATTGATTTCGTTGAGGCAACAGACAGGACCGACACCGAAGGTACCTGAACACGCTGATAGCGCCTATAGTCGAAGATGAAATAAACTCCAATGTTGATTGGCCAAACGTTGCAATGGATCGAATCAATAATCAAGCACTACGCTCATGCTCATTAAGCCACCGTGAGAATTCACTTCACGTGAGCCGCCAGAATAGAGCTCTCTGACTTGGAATAATGAGGATTCGCACTGTGAATATACTACCATCCGGAGACATGAAGAATCATATCCATTGCACAAACAGAAGAGGTTCCTCCAGAGATAGCATTCTTCGTTCAAACAAGTTCGTGACTACTTCATTAGACCTTGGATGCGACAAACTTTCGAAATAGAATATTAGAAGCGAATATATGCAGGTGGTCGACTTCTCCTCGCAAGAAAGCTCAAGAATGAATCCAATAATATGTCGCCAGCACCATACTTTCACATGAACGTGAGAGAATAAGACTTACGAGTATCATGGGGCTTGAGTCAATGCCGTCGGTTGGAGATGTATAGTATTGTAATTTGCAATTGACATATTTGTGATTCGGCTCTAACCGCAGAAGCAATAATGGTGCCTGAGTACAAAGTCGACTTTACAGCTTTCGAAGTTTTGAGGACGGGAGCAATTCCAAAGAAATCCTAGATTCTACTCCACAAGGAACGGTGATTATCGCTGGATGGACAACACCTAGATTTATTTTATTCGAGTTAACAATGAAGCAAATGTTTGTACATGTTTAGCAACACTATAATGGACCAATAAGTACTATTATTTCACTCGATTTACCGCCCTCCGGTTTACGGTCACGGGGGGGTCACAATCCGTCACGACTTTCATGGCCATCACGTGCAGTAGCCGAGCGCGGCTCGAGAACGACAGGACGGCAAGACGGCTAGGGATCGGCAGCGGCCAGGGCTAGAGGGGAAGAGGGCGCGCTAGTGCGCTCAACGCACAGGACTTGGTATAAGCGACAGGGGAGAGTTCGGGCGAGACAATGGGCTGCCGACGACGTGTTTCCAATGGCCAGCGTGGCAGGGCGTCCCTGAGCTGACCCACGCAACCCACCCGCCCACACCACACACCAAGCGTGCCTAACCCTCTCTCTCTCAGCCAGGCTGTTTCCTGCTCGGATAGATACTGATTTCCCCTCCCCTCCCTCACGGCTGGTGTGTACCTAGGGCCTTGTAAAGAGTAGATAGCCTAGTGTCAATAATAAAAATATTTAATGTAATTGAACGGTTTAAACTTCACTAAGAGAGAACAAGTACATAATAAATGACTAAAGTAACTAGTCCTGTGTGTGCACTAGCAGTACCTGAAATAGTATGGCCAGACCTTGGCAGGCCGTTGCTACTCTCAGCATGCTAGACATCATGGTATTCTGTAAATCAACCTGTAAATCAACCTGTAAATCAAGCCGCCTGCAGGTGAGTTTACCAGTCATATACTACTTAGTCCTAGTACTTATTCTACTTATTTCCATTTGATTTACAGCCATGAACCCATTGAGAACTCCCATAATCGATCTCACCACCACTATCTTCCCAGATTGACGTTGTTTGGCTAACAGGGACACAACCAAACAACTTCCAGATGCTGTTACTACCAGCTGCACCTAGTCCTACTTGCCTGCCATGCTGCTTCCAATGACAGGGGTTCAAATATTCAAGAACAAGGTATGTAACACTCCCCCATGAATGTTCATTGTACTAATAATTTTATTCCATCCATAGATCCTCATATCCCCAAGACCATGGTGCCCCCTCCTATCCCAGCAATCTTGTAAGGGACGTCTATCTCAGTGCTCAGGCAGTAAGCCGAAGACCAAGTATAGGACTCTTGAGGTGAGCGGCAATGGCGAGGTGACCACCACTTAGATAAGATAAAGATATGCCTGGTCACTAGGTAGAGCAATGCTCTAGGTAGATCCTCAGACAGTGAGAGCGAGGTGAGAGTAGAAGAGATACTTGTATTGAAAGCCTAGGGAATCCTAGGCAGATAGCTACAGTTTATATACACTAAATGGTAGCTAAGGCAAACTAAAATAATGTGATGAAACAGGTTAGAAAGTAAAGATAGCTACTACTGGTAACAAGATGAGTAAGTAGCTCGGCAAGGCGATGAATAAGGATGCTGTTATACTTTTACCTTTTTCCTTTTCCTTTTCCTTTTCTTTTTCTTTTCTTTTCTTTTCCCTCTTTTCTGTTATTGATGCCCATATAGACACATGCTTATGTTAGTGCCAGTCTAAGCGCGTGCTTACGTTTATCTTATCTTATCAACCTCGGTCATCTTGGACAACTTCTGAGAGACCTTCGGTTCAATTCCCCTTCATGTCATTCTTTTATTCTCTTTTACTTTAACTCATTGTTTACAGTAGTTAGTTCTTTAGCTCTTAGTTAGTTTCTCTCACCGAGTAACTACCAGACTCAATACATGCTTCTTCTCTCTCCTCTCCTCTCCCTTCTTTCTCACCGTCAACTATTGGAGTGATGCCTGGGAACAGTTGGATCGCGGTAGTGGTTTCTCAGTGAGCTTCTAACATAAACTAAGAGCTTACTACTCTCACCTGTCATGAACGTCTCCTTGAGACACATTTACCTACTATCCCACTTCCAAAGTGTGCTTGCACTCCCCTTCTCAAAACTCAGCCCCGGAGTGTTCTGCACCCGCAGAGCCCACCTCGTTCATTCACCTAATCACAGGCGCCATCAACTGATCCCTAATCACAGGGACTATGACCATTTGTGCACAGCATGCCCTTCAACCCACTTGTAATAGCCATTGGAGATAGAACAGTATTACTCATGGAGTACTGAAGGATCTGGTGCAAAGGCATAGGCTCGTGACCTACCCACTTCGACTCAGCAACCACTCATTCGCCGCCTAGTGCGCCATCAATCGTGGAGGCTCCCTTACCCCTTTTCCATCTTCTTACCTAAGCTACAAGTCAGGGTTGTGTGCCCGTAGTGAGGTACTATTGACTACTTCCTTATCAATCCCACCATCTCTTATCAATCATCATGGATCCCTTGCTTTATACACTTCTTCCCTTTTACTACTTTTTCTGCATCCTTCTATTCCCCTTCCATATGATGGTCGGTGGTGCTGGTGGAGGCACTGACGAGGATCCTGATTGGTCTCTAAACCAGGCACTGGCACAAATTCAACAATTAATGAACAGCTTGGCAGCATTACAAAACACAGTTCACCAACAGAATGCCGTCATCCAGCAGTTGCAGAACCAAGCGCCACCCCCAATCGCTGGATCTGCACCTAGGGGACCTAAAATGGCCACACCACCCATTTATGATGGCGCTATGACCACCTGCGAGGGATTTATCAATAGCTGTCGATTATACATGTCTGCAAAACCCCAGGAATTCCCCACCCTACGCATTAAGATTACCTGGGTTCTCGGTTTCATGCAGCTTGGCATGGCACAAATGTTTAGGGACCACTTCCTGACCTATATGGCAACTCTGGATTATCAGGCTCAATATGAACAATCCACAGAGCCAGATCAGATCAAGTTATTGTATCGTGATATTTACAAGGCATTTGGAGACCCAAACAAACAAGCAACAGCGATACAAGAAGTCACGACTATCAAACAAGGATCTAAATCCACCAAAGAGCATGTCCAGCTCTTTAAACAGAGCTATATGAGGTCAGGTTACAGAGAAACGGCAGGGATACATGAGTTCAAAAGATCCTTGAACTCTCCCCTATTGGATAAATGCATGGCAGTGCTGGACTTACCTACCACTTTGGATAAGTGGTATGAGCTGGTAATCAGACTGGACCGCCAGTGGAGACAGGCAGTTGCTGAACAGAAAATGTTCACCACTCAAGGAGGCAGTGGTACTGGCACACAGACCAGTGCAACACAATGCACCGGTCAACAGGGAAACATACAAAGGCCAAATGCAAACCAACAAACTCAATGAAATTGGATACCTCCAGTCAATCGCCCTCAACAGCAATGGAGAGCACCCATAACACCTGTACAATGCGATCCCAATGCAATGCAGGTGGATCAAAACAGAGGACCAATTCGATGTTATAACTGTGGCCAAACCGGTCACATGGCTCGCATTTGCCCAAATCCCTGCCAGCAGCAAATACGTTTGATAGATGCTTGGAATAGTGGCTCGAATGCCAATAGAGATGAGTTGTGGAGGATGGTGATGGTGGCAGGTAGTCAGGCAGGAGGTGGTGTTGCCCGCATTGAAGAAGTTCCAGTTGTGGCTCTGGTAGCAGGCGCTACGGTAGCGCAACCTCCAGTTACCCCTACTCCCTTTGTTCCTTCGGGTTTTCAATTCAACCAATGAGTGGCTTTGACTCAAAGGTTGAAAATCAGTGTACAGATAGTGAATTATGTATTGACTACATAATGAAAGACAATAGACATTTTGTACATGCCATCAGAAGTGAACCCATAGGAGCACAACAAAAAGGTTTAAGAGCATGGACCGGTCCCTGGGTAACCAGGAGAATATGGAACGAAGATAGAAAGGAAGCGCTGAGGACTCTTCAGCAATATGCCCACAATCAACGGTTTCACGAAGTAACGGATTCACTTGTATCAGAACTCAACGCCATGAGTGAAGAGAATGCATTAACGTCCATTTATGAATTAAAACAAAAGCCAACTGTTGTCCGAACAACTGGCAACAATCAGATGGATATTAAATGTGTTATCTCTATTACAGATACTTTGGAAATGTTCGAAGTCAAGGCATTGCTGGATAGCAGCTGCACCGGATCATGTATTAATCAAGAGTTTGTGAGAAAACACCAATTAAATGTTATACCCTTACCCTGTCCAATTCCCGTGTACAACGCTGATGGGACAAAAAATAATATTGGGTCATTAACGCATAAGATACAACTAAGGGTTACCATTGGTGATCACACAGAACTCATGGATTTTAGCGTCACCAATATTAGTAAAAACAAAATCTTCCTAGGTCATGATTGGCTGAGGTATCACAATCCCAAGATTGACTGGAAGTTATCGACGCTAGAATTCTCTAGATGTCCAGGTGCATGCTATAAAGGAAGCGTGGTGAACAGTCCAGAAGAGGAGGTACTGGACATAAGAGACTGGAATGAGATGGAGGAGGGTGATCGCCTTCTAGCAGTTCAAATTGGCCAGGAAGAATTATGACTGAGGACTTATCAATCCAAGGTGGGACAGTTGGCTGAACAAGCCTACAAACCACAACTTTTGCAAGATCTCAATGCGAAACTACCAGCCTACTGTCTCCCCTATTGCAAGGTTTTTGAAAAGAAAACATTTGATCAACTGCCACCAAGAAGACCTTGGGATCACGCAATCGAATTGATTCCAGGGTCTAAACCAGTGGATTGTAAAATCTATCCAATCAATCCCAGTGAACAAAAGCAGCTTGATGAGTTTCTTAAGGAAAACCTTGAAACCGGTTGTATTCAACCCAGCAAGTCTCCAATGGCCTCTCCATTTTTCTTTATTAAGAAAAAGGATGGATCCTTATGCCCCATACAAGACTATCGAAAGTTAAACCAAATGACAATTAAAAATCAATATCCATTGCCTTTAATCAGTGAACTCATCGACCGATTATCTGAGGCAAAATATTTCTCTAAGATGGATATACAATGGGGCTACAACAACATAAGGATCAAGGAAGGAGATGAGTGGAAGGCTGCATTTAGGACCAACTGGGGACTCTTCGAACTGCTTGTCATGTTCTTCGGGCTAACGAATTCACCAGCTACATTCCAAACTATGATGAATGACATCTTCAGGAACAAGATAGCTGAAGGTTGGATGAGTGTCTATATGGATGACATCCTAATCTTCACTAAAACCCTTGAGGAACATGCGAGAAGGGTAATGCAGGTACTGGCAAAGCTAGAAGAGCATCAATTATTGCTCAAGCCAGAGAAATGTCAGTTCGAGAAAACAGAGATCGAATTTCTTGGACTGATCATATCTGCAAATACCATTCGAATGGATCCTGTGAAGGTAAAAGGGGTATGGGAATGGCTGGTTCTGACTTGCAAAAGGGAACTGCAACAATTCTTAGGATTTTGCAACTTTTACTGAAGATTCATTGAAGGTTTTGCTCGGATCACAAAACCATTAACTAAACTAACTGGTAAAATCGATTGGCAATGGGAAAGGGACCAACAACAAGCATTTGACGGTCTCAAAAAGAGAGTTACTACCCAACCAATCCTTGCAATTCCTAATACAACTGCACAGTTCTGAATTGAGTTGGATGCCTCAGACTTTGCCATTGGAGGTATCTTGTCACAGCAACAGAGCGATGGCCTTTGGAAACCAGTAGCCTACATGTCACATGCATTAAACGAAGCCAAGCAAAATTATGAGATATATGATAAAGAGATGCTTGCAGTAATGACGTGTTTTTATGAATGGGCTCACTACCTAAAAGGCGCAGAGAAAGAGATCGAAGTATTGACAGATCACCAAAATCTGACGTACTTCCGTAAACCACAGAATCTCAATCGCCGCCAAGCTCGATGGGTGACAGATCTCCAAGATTACCAATTTGTCATAAAACATAGACTGGGGAAAGCAAATACTAAACCAGATTTACTGTCTCAATGCACAGGGCATGCAAGAGGGAATGACGATAATCAGGACGTCATTGTCAGAAATCTCACTGTAACTCCCTGTACCGCGATCCAACTATCCGTCTCAGGCGTCACTCCAGTCGTTGATGAAGAAGAAGAGGAGGAAACAAACTCGATTGAAGCTACACTGAGGGTAGACTATCAAAGAGCTAAAGAACAAACAAACTATAACAACGGTTGAAATACAGAAAAAAGAATAAAGGAATGGCCAAAGGCCAAATTGAACCACCGACCCCTGGGAATAGGAAAGGGGAAGGTGCGTGCTTAAGGTCAGCGCTAAGGGAGGCACGCGTCTAAACAGGTGCTAGTGAAAGCATGCGCTTAAATGGGCGTCTATCGCGTAAATGGTGAAATAAGAAAAAGAAAAAGAAAAGGGAAAGAGAAAGAAATAGGAAATCGTAACAGTCATCCTACTCAAAGAACATCTGTTCATCTGCATTTATGATGATGACAGAGCCCTCGGCAAAACAGAAGATAAAATTGCAAAGATACCTAAGCGATTCTGGGACAAACAAGTATCCAAAGCTATTCATAATAAAAACCCCGATTATTATGTACAGTGACCCAAAAAACCGTCTGGATGTTGTCCAGTTTGGAAAAGATCAGTTAATAACACTACAAATAAAATTTAGAAAAATCTGTTAAATTAGTATATGGTGCACTAATGTGTTGGCTATATGGTGACATAAGCATGACATCATAGGCTCACCA
>KZ302062.1:0-77259 GCA_002554575.1 Amanita thiersii Skay4041 | reverse complement strand
GCTCTCACTGTCTGAGGATCTACCTAGAGCTCATCGCTCTACCTAGTGATCAGACATATCTATATCTTATCTAAGCAGTGGTTATCTCGCCATTGCCGCTCACATCGAGAGTCCTATACTTGGTCTTCGGCTTACTGCCTGAGCACTGAGATAGACGTCCCTTACAGCGTATATGTCTCACTCGTTAAGTGAGGCTGAAAGAAACTACGAAATATATGACAAGGAAATGCTAGCCCTCATGTCGGCATTTTACGAATGGTCTCATTATCTTAAAGGGGCAAAACAAACTATAGAAGTGTGGACAGATCACCAGAATCTGACCTACTTCAGGAAGCCCCAGAACTTAAATCGGCGACAGGCACATTGGGTACTGGACCTTCAGGAATACAATTTTATTATCAAACATCGCCCAGGAAAAGCCAATACAAAACCCGACCTTTTATCTAGATGAGCAGGTCATGATAAAGGGGAAAACGATAATGAAAACGTTATTCTACTCAAAAACGACTTGTTTATATGTATCTTCGACGACGACCGATCTTTACACAAATTAGAGGTCAAAATCTCAAAGATCAATAAACGACAATGGGACAGACAAGTCGTTAATGGGTTAAAGAATAAATCAGAAGGCTTCTGGGTAGATGGCGGACTTGTATTCTGGAAAGAACGAATCTACGTACCAATGGATAAAATGGTTAGGGGAACTATAATCGAAATCTTTCATTCCTTACCGATGGCCGGACACTCTGGAGTTATCAAAACTCTAGAGTTTATCACCAGAAACTACTGGTGGCCGAATATGAGGAAGGACATTGAAGAATACAGTATATTCGAGGATGCGAACTTTGTGCTAAAGCTAAACCCGATCGCAGAAAGAGAGCAGCACCATTACATCCGAATGAAATACCCCCTGAGCCGTGGCATACCATTAGTGTAGATTTAATAGGTCCTTTGCCGGAATCGAAAGGTTACAACACGATCATGGTTATAGTAGACCGCTTTACAAAGAAAGCCTACTATATTCCCACCAATACCACCGTTACTTCTCAGGGAGTTGCAACGCTCTTTAGAGACATCATCTTTAAAGAACATGGACTCCCAAAGAAAGTAATCAGTGATCGCAGACCGCAATTCATTTCTGGTTTCATGAAAGAATTGTATCGAATTTTAGGGATTAAGGGCAACTACTCTACGGCGTTCCATCCGCAAACCGACGGTCAAACCGAACAGACAAATCAAGAACTAGAGGAATATCTCAGACTGTACATAAATAACCGACAAGACAATTGGGCTGATTGGCTAGCAATCGCTCAATTCTGTCACAACGACAGAGTCCACAGCAGTACTGGATATTCTCCGTTCATGATGAATAATGGAAGAAACCCGTACAAAGGATTAGAGATGCATCTCCAAACAAAAAACGAATCCGTATCTGACTTTGTGAAAACAATCAAGATGGTACACGATAAAGCCACATCGATGTTACAAAAAGCCAATCTTACCATGAAAAAGCAGTACGATCGTCACAAGAGACAGGAGATCAAGTATGCTATAGGATCGGAAGTCTTATTGGACGGAACTCATATCACCACCAAAAGACCATCTAAGAAACTCGATCACAAATATTACGGACCGTTTAAAGTCAAAGCAAAGATCGGAGAAGCGGCCTACCAACTAGAATTACCTGCTAGTTGGAAAATCCACGACGTCTTCAATCAATCTAAATTGAAGCCGTACCATCGCCCAACATTCCCAACTCAAAGCACTCAGACACACCCTTTACCAGAGATTGTAGAAGGAGAAGAAGAGTGGGAAGTAGAGGAGGTAATGGACAGCAGGCTAAGAGGAAGAAACTGTCTCGAATTCCTGGTCAAATGGAAAGGATACCCCACCGAAGAAAGTACTTGGGAACCCGCGTCAAACTTAGACAATGCAACGGAGGCTGTCGAAGCCTTTTACAAAAGAAATCCTGGAGCTCGGCGCATTTTGTCACACCGACACATTACATTTAAAAGATATGACAACTTCACGACACCTCAAGTACCAAAGAAACTATTCGGATGGGAAGACGGCAAGTTTGAGAGGGATTATTTGGAGAGATTGGAAAGGAATTGGAAGCAGTGGAAGGGTGCGAGGAAGGAAGCGTACAACTCATGAGGACATGAGTCTTAAGAGGGGGGTAATTATCATGACCCGTTTCTATTTTCTTTTCTTTTTATTTCCTTTTCTTTTTCTTTCCCTTTTCATCATCTTATCTTATCTCCCAACCTTCGGTCATCTAGGATCACTTGGTCATGTCGGACTCATCGGACATCTCGGGTGACTCCCAGAGACAGTTGGTTCGACCCCTCCTAATGTCATTCTTTATCACTCGGTTTATAGTCGTCGTTTATAGTTGTTTACACCTTAGCTTCTAGATAGTCTACCTCTACGTGTAGCTACAGAAGTCGTTGTCTCTCCCCTATAAATCTCCTTCTCCTCTCATCTCTCTTCGTCTTCGGTATTGTGGGTTGATACCTGAGAGAGTTCGGATCGTGGTACAAGGGCTATTCGTGAGCTTTTGACATCAACACTCATTCCATTTATTCACCTTCAACACCATACTTTACTCCCCTTCCCTGCCTGTCTCTATCAAGCATATCTATCCACTTCCTCTTCATGAGTCATGGTGGATTCAACTACCACCATGACTCATACTGTGTTGATGAAGACACATACTGTAACAAATGTTGTCACTTCCACTCCCATTAGCATTATCATGGTCATTCCTATCATTCCTATCAAGAAGTCAAGACCAAAGCAGTCTAGGTAGGTAAACAGTGTATTGTATAGATGACAGAGTAACTAATTTCTTCTTACAGCAGTCTGAATACCACTGGAACACTCACCTCGTAAGAATATGACATATTTTCAAGCGAAACGCAGCACAGCTCAACTCTCTATTCAGCTTCTATCCAACGGTGACGATGTCAAGTAACATGATGCTCGATTAGCAATCCAAGGTTTAGAGCTGACAATCCAATTTGTCCATAGGTTTAAAGACCATTAGCTCCCGAATTACTCAACCTGGTAGAATATTCACCACCGAAGGGTCAGACTACATATTCACTTTCATTGTACAGATCCACTAACCTAGTCACAGTGATAGTCCCACTGCAAGTCCTTCATCGTCCACAGCCATTCCGTCCGTGGTCGTTCCATCCCCAGCATATCAATCGAAAGTCGTTGGAAGCACAGCACCGTCACAAAAGTGCGTCTACTCTAATGCAATCAGGAACAATTCCTAAACAATGATAATCACCCTCCCTAGCCACCTGAGCTCTGGAGCCATTGCTGGAATAGTCATTGGAATACTAGCATACGTTACGCTGGCCGTATGGATCACGATACGTGTAACAAAGTTTTACAAACGTCGACAGAGGGATCATCCCAAAATCGAAGGATTTCGACGAATGTCTGATACCGAGAGTGTGCTCAGCAGTGCCGACAATGTAGAAATTCACCAGCAAATCCCAAGTCAGGCGATACCTGGTGTGGTGTTAGGTGATCATGAGGTTGCGAGGTCACGCTACAAGGGTGTGGGCCGTTCAGCATCGTGTCAAACAGGTGATGTATAGATCTGGAAACCTTTGAGAGGCGAGTGGACACTCAGGTGGGAGAGCAATCGAGGTGGATACAGATCTTGGAGCAGTGTATCAAGGAGTTGGAATATCAGCTGCGGTTGTCACGAGCTGTCTCGACAAGGACCGAACCGCCTAGTTATGCATCAGTACGGAATGTATAACTTCAGCGTTTATTGAGGAGCAGCTGGACTTTCTTGTGGAAACGCTGGCATTCTACAAGAGTGGATACTTATTACTGGCAGGACAAAGCAAAGGACTTGACATTTGTATTATACCACAAGAAAAGAAAGCGTCTTCAAGCATGTCTGAGATGGTGAATTTTGGAACAAGAAAATGGAATGCAGTAATCAATGTGAGTTAGTGATGCAAGAAAAAAGGTGGAAAATAGGCCTTTGTGGGCGACAAGAAATGATAATAGCTCGTTCAGTGCGCTATTTTGACAATGATGATCTGCCCCAGAACACCCAATGGATGAGACTGATCGCCTTTGACGACGATATCAATGGACCCATTGCAATCTTCTTGCGGTAATGTAGGTCTGATGGTATTTAGAAGAACATTCGAATCGGTTGTTTGTGGGACAGCTTCTTTCAATGCGTCATGGGACATGAATGACCGGCGACATTCGCATCTGTAGGTTGCCCTCACGCCATAGTTGTTATTCTGCAATTTCAGCTTCACAGAGCTGCGACGCCGAAAATAATTGGCAAGCAGGAAAAAAAAAGGGAAGCAAATGAACTCACGAAAAAGGGTATTCAGTGACCTCGCGCAAGTCCGCCTCTACAAGACGTAGGCGGGAAATATGGTCAACGTCATCGACCGCGATAATGGTATAATACCCCCAAAACTTTTTGGCAGAGGATATCAGAAAGTCTTTCAGTGCGCGGCACAGCATGATCGCAGTTTGATACTCGGAACGATAATGTCTAGGCGTAACTTGTAATAACAGAATCGGTGACTGAATACAATATAACTGTCAATGACGCGTCTCCTGAAGAACGAAAGTGACTTTTCCTTGGTAGGCGTACTTGTCGAATCACTTGGCGGTGTAGCTGGGGATTCCGGTGTGCCCAACTTCCTCGTGTCACGGTTCTTGGTTTTTTTCCGGGGTGGTCCGATAAGCACTTTCTCCTGTTGTCTACTAGTCAGACTTGGATCTATTCCAAGCAACTTTGCTGCTCGTATTTCATCCCTACGCCGCCGGGCGTATTGGTTTCGTACTTCCCTGCACGTAGAACAGGTTTTTCTGGAGTCCCCGGCAGGTATAGCATTCTTACGCTTGCAAAAATTACAGTCTTTGGGCGCTGAGTCGTCTGCAGGCTTATCCACATCCATCATCGATGTGGCGATTTGTTGAGGTAAGTTAACTTTCGAAGTCGCGGTCACGATATAAATTCACGTGAGCACGTGACTGTGACGTAACGATCGGAATTTCGCAGGGAAAAATCTCCTGAAAATGGAACCTGGGGTTCGCGTCTTGCAACACACTCTTTTTTTCTGCTTTAGACTAACCCAGACTTGACTCGACATGGCTAGCTTCTTAAGGAGATTCGCAACTTCTGCATCTACAGGTGCAAAAAAGTACGTGTGTTGTTCACCTCGTGTCTGGATATGCTAAGTCAGTAACTTTCTTTACAGGGCTAATGTCTTCGTGAGTTCAATCTGTCAGGATGAAGAGGAGCTGCTTATGAGCTATTGTTCACTTAGTTTGACGTTGCTATCAATGCTAAACCATCTGGCCGTATCATCTTCAAGTTGTACGACGACATTGTCCCCCAGACGGCTCGCAACTTCCGTGAACTTGCGACTGGCCAACATGGCTTCGGTTATGCTGGTTCCCCATTCCACCGCATAATTCCCAACGTAAGCCTCGCCCCAGCTTCTCCTTGACTTGCTATACTCACTGTGTTATTGTTGGTTTAGTTTATGGTTCAAGGAGGTGATTTCACGAGGCAAAATGGTACGGGGGGCAAGTCTATCTACGGAGAGAAGTTTAAAGGTTGTGTGGTCCGACAATACCCGAGGAATTTTCAACTCACTGCTTCTCTATACTCAGATGAGAACTTCACTAAGAAACATGACAAGCCGGGTCTTCTCTCAATGGCGAATGCAGGACCCAATACCAATGGCTCACAAGTGAGTTCACTCACTCAGCCTCCTTTCCACTGACGAGAATCCGCGCAGTTCTTCATTACGACAGTTGTCACAAGCTGGGTACGTTCCTGTCCAATCTGCCCTGTCAATTTTATCGCTTATCCTGCCATATATAGCTTGACAACCGCCACGTGGTCTTTGGCGAAGTTGTAGAAGGAATGGATGTGGTCAAGGCAATTGAAGCGAACGGCAGTGATAGTGGAAGTCCAAAAGCAACTGTTGTCATCACCTCCAGTGGCACCGTAGAGTAAATTACCCAATTACGTATTCATAATGTATCCCTTGACCTGTTTTATTTCCCCAGTTCCTAGACCGCTTAACAAATCCTATGCCCCCAAAAATATATCACGCAGCTACCAAAAACAGCTGCCCAGCGTAAGTTTGAGTCTAAGCTTGATGAATGGGCTTCAGTTTCGTTCCCTTCGATTCTCCTTTTGTGGCCCATTTTACTATCTCTACCATGCCCCCCAAGGGCCACGTTGTATATAACAACGTAATCCTATTCAAATAGAAAGAAGAATGGCGCCAGTCAAAGAATAACGATGCCGTTACGCTGGTTCCACGAGCTGGACGAGCGATGACCCGGCGATGAGAGATCATCGATAAGCGCTGAGAGCTATATCATTACTCCAAACAGGTATTAGTATTGATCTTTCTGATTCTTCAAACTTTTCTCTTCTACAGCGTGCCGTATGTACATGCTTGTCTGCTTTCACGACCTGGTGACCTGCCAGGGATAGTACGTATATAACCAATGTATGCACGTATATAGTATGCCAGTTGATATCACTTTCATACTCCTTAACTTGTCGGGCTTGCTCTGCCATGCATTCTGGAATCCCTACGCAATGCAGCCATCAGCCGGTTAGAATAGCTATTGTGTTGAGTGTTTTCTTCCAATCAGGAGCAAGCTCAGGCTATACCGACACGTATTGTATGTAGAGGAGGAGGAATAGGCGGCCTCACTCTTGCTCGTGTCTTTTCCCAATTCAACAGTGGAAATAAATGTATAGAACTGACGATCTACGACTCTGCACCCGAATTTTCAGAGGTCGGAACAGGCATAGTGCTGCTCCCTCGAACTTGGGAGGTATTCATGGACTTGGGACTCGAACCAGCCTTGAACAAAGTGATTTGTGCTTATGATGGTGAAAGTAGTATGTTAGGTCATAAACCAGTATTTTCCTGTTACTGACAATATTACATTCAGCATTAACATATCTGTTCAGGAGAGCTGATCAAAGAGTGGGTGTGACTTTCTATGAACCAAACTCCGCTGGTATGTCTCCCATTATAGCCAAGGTTTTTGAAATTGGTTTTTGCTCACACATTTAATCAAATGAATTGACAGGCACGGTATCTACGTTACACCGAGCCGATCTACAGCGTGTTTTGTTGAACTGCCTCTCTCCCTCAGTGAAGGTTCACTTATCCCATCGCCTCATTTCATACTCTGAAGAACAAGCCAACACGCCAATAACCCTCGAGTTTGAGAACGGCAACAAGGCAACATGCGACGTACTGATTGGGGCAGATGGTATTCACTCGGTTGTACGTCAACATTTTCTCAAAAGACTAGCAAAAGAAAGGGCCATAGCGGAAACGATGGATTATGAAGCATCAGTGAATCCACAGTGGACAGGAACAACATTATACCGTGGATTGGTGCCGTCAGAAGAGTTGAGGAGAAGGATGCCGAATCATCTGTCGTTGGCTAGGCCTGTAATAGTAAGTGTTGCTGCACACAAGCAAACGATTCAATGTCAAATATAAATTGAATTGAGACGCGCCTACCTGTCCACAGTATTGCGGAAAGAATAGGGTATGTGCTCGAAACTGAGAAGAGGGAACACATTGATCCTGAACTGAATTCAAGCACATCGTAACTTATCCCATATCCAGAGGGAAATATGTCAACGTCGCCTGTTATGACACGGATATCCTGAAAGAAGGGACTCCATTCCAACCACCCAATGCAGCGGAGCAAGTCACTGTCGATCGCATTCTCAAACTATACGAAGGGTGGGAGGACCAAATCCAGGTTTTACTTGAGGTGCGTAAATTGTGAGAGCGAGTATTTTTTGCTCTTATCATATGGGCAGTGTCTAGACAAGCTCCTTGTGTGGCCTTTGTTAGAAATGAAACCAATGTCAACTTATGCCCATGGAAGAGTTTTACTTCTGGGCGATGCTGTGAGTGATGATCGGATCATCTTCATTTCGCCTACTTGTTGAAAAGGTTTTCCAGGCACATGCAATGACGCCATACCTAGGTTCCGGTGCAGGACAAGCAATTGAAGTCCGTACTCATCGCATTTTCTCCATTAATTTGAACCCATCATCTCATTGCCGCACAGGATGCGTACATCGCCGGCTATGTTCTATCTCAGGCCGCACAACACGGGTTCCCAATTGAAGAAGCAACCAGAATCTACACCGCCGTTCGCCAGCCAGTGGGCAACAAATTCCTCTCTGCCTCACGTGAGCAGGGATTCCTCTATGACTTCAACTTGCCAGACCTTGGTGGAGCCGACGAAATGTTGACCGAAGTGGCGGAGGGGATAAAAAGAGGGTTGGACCTGGTGTGGAAGACATCTCCGGCGAGTGAGATTAAGAAGGCACAAGACATGGCGGATGAGGCTGTTATGAATTTGCGGTTCACCCATGTGTGAACCAGTGAGGTTGTGGCTAGTGAATGTTTTGAGCTAAGGATTGGGATTTATGGGTATTGAGAGAATATATGTATTGGAGAGGTCTCTCTGGCACCAACTCAGGACCTCATTTCAATGCCCCGGATCTACTGGTCGAATGGTTTTCATCATTATAGGATTACGCCAGTGGCATTGATAATGATAAAAACACATCGCTACATCACAAATGGGGTCTCCTTTGATCCATAATCGCAGCATCGGTCATCTCCCTCGCCATCTTGATCTCTTTCTCTGAAGACGTTTTTGACACCATCTCCCACCCTCTCCCTATCCGTTGCCCTACCTCCTCTAGCCTCCCCTCAGGAACCATCCCGTTTACCCCACCGAGGTCAGGTGAATTCAAGTCGTACAGGAAACCCTGCTCGCGTGAGGCGTTAAGGAACCTGTTGCCGACTGGCTGACGAATGGCAGTGTAGATTCTGGTCGCTTCCTCGAGCGGAAAACCGTGTTGTGCAGCCTGGGCTAGAACGTATCCAGCAATGTACGCGTCCTGTTCAGCGCAAGTGAGAAATTTCGAAAGGGAACCCCAGCTAAGATAGTTGATGAAAAAAACATAACGACTACGAACCTCAATCGCTTGTCCTGCGCCACTGCCAAGGTGTGGTCTCATTGCATGTGCCTGGAGAACAGCCTTAGTCTACTAGGGAAATCAAATACAACTGAATCATCACTCACAGCGTCACCCAGGAGCATAACTCTCCCATATGCATAAGTCGACACTGGTTTGATATCCAACACAGGCCATGCTGAGAGCTCGTCTAGACACTGCCCACATGGTAAGAGACAAAGTACTGTGCTTACAAATTACGCACCTCAAGCAAAGCCTGGATCTCACCCTCCCATCCTTTATAAATTTTGAGAACGTGATCGACAGTGATATGTTCTACGGCCCTAGGTGACTCTAATCGAGTCCCTTCTTTCAGAATATCTGTGTCAAAACAAGCGACGTTGACGTATTTTCCCCTGGATATCGGATACGTTACTATGTGCTTGAATACAAATTAAGACCAATGCGTTTTCTCTTTCAAACTTTGGACCTTCACCTTGTTCTTTCCGCAATACTTTAGACAGGCAATCAGGTTTCAGTCCAGTTGATATCCCCTTTCATTATGTATAACCACACTTACTACCATAGGCGTTGTCAATGTCCGGTGACTTGGCATCTTTCTTCTCAGATCTGCCGATGGCACCAAACCACGGTATAATATCGACCCCGTCCACTGCGGGTCCATTGATGCTTCATAATCCACTGTACCCTTCTTGGTACTTTGCTTCGCTAGTCTCCTGAGAAAATGTTGCCGCACAACAGAATGAATGCCATCTGCTCCAATAAGCACGTCGCATGTTGCTTTATTGCCATTCTCAAACTCGAGATTTATTGGCTTGCCGTATTGCCCTTCTGAGTAAGAGATCAAGCGATGGGATAGGTGAACGGCCACTGAGGGCGGGAGGTGGTCCAGTAGAATACGTTGTAGATCGGCTCTGTGTAGCGTAGCTACTGTGCCTGTCAATGGTAGAGTATGACACTGAGCAAAGGAAATTCAAAAAGCTTGGGCTAGGAGACATACCATCGAAATGTGGCTCATGAAAATTTACACCTACTTTTCGATCCGCTCTCCTGAACAGAAACGTTGGTGCTACGTGTAATATTAATATCATTGCCGAAGAGTCCGGTTGTGGCCCAACATACTAGTTTCACCATAAGAATTTATCACATCATTTAATGCTGATTCGAGTCCTAAATTCTTGAATATTTCCCAAGTTCGGGGGCGCAGAGATATACCCGCTCCAATCTCTGAGAATTCAGGTGCAGACTCATAAATTGTCACTTCTGTGCACCTATTTCCATCGAACCGGGAGAAACAGCGAGCGAGAGTAAGGCCGCCTATACCTCCTCCACTACATACAATGCATGTCAGCATATAACTCGCTTCTGATTGAACGATAGAGCTGGATACTCAACACAATAGCTATTCTGACTGGCTGATAGCTACGTTGCGTGGGGGTTTCAAAGTGCATGACTGAGCAAGTTCCGTGTCTCGACTAGCCAACAAGTGAAAAATTGGTGTTGACTGGCATATACTACACATAGTTCGTTAAATATTCCCCCAGTAGGTCAGCAGGCTGAAGAATCAGACAGGCACGGAGATGTGTTACACGGTCGTCCCCTGGCCGCAAACATACCAATCACTGTGGCTGAGTCCCTGGAAAGAATGATACACCATACGCAGGATTAGATAATTAGTGTAGCCTGTACGTGCACGATGCACCCATGTAGCTAGTACGCGGTATACGGCATACTGTACCATTATCCAATGTGCACATTTTCTTTTGATTCATAACTGGCGTTGATGGAGAAAGCCAGTAGAGGGACAAAAAGATGGCATTCATGCACGGGCATGTCGGGGGAAGAGACCCAACATGTATGAGACTGACACGACCATCAAAACACATCGAAACATGCATGCCGAAGCAGTCAACAGTACCAGTCCAACTAGTAGTGCCAGAGAACTCTGTCCAAATAGTACATGTACCGTCCGTTTCAATACTCACACAAGTCCCGATCTCCAGTCCGAAAGAATTTTTCCCACTTACAAACCAGTATCACATAGCCCACATCACAAATGGGTGAACCGCGAATCCACAATTGCAACATCCGTCATCTCTCTCGCCTTTTTAATTTCACTCGCCGAGGATGTCTTCCACACTAGGTCCCAACCCGTCCCTATCCGCAGCCCCACCTCCTCCAGCCTCTCTTGGGCAACATTCCCGTTTGCCCCACCAAGGTCAGGTGAATTCAGGTCGTACAGGAAACCTTGCGCTCGCGAGGCGGAAAGAAATTTATTGCCCACTGGCTGACGAACGTCACTGTATATTTTGGTCGCTTCTTCGAGTGGGAACCCATGTTGTGCAGCTTGGGCTAGAACGTATCCGGCGATGTACGCGTCCTATGTAGGATAGGTGAGGAGGTTGATTTAGTTAAGCAGAGTGATTGAAATGACCTCAATTGCTTGCCCTGCACCAGATGCTAAGTGTGGTCGCATTGCGTGGGCCTGGAGAACCCGTTTAAGTCGGGTAGGAGAGCGAATACAGTTGAACCATCACTCACTGCATCACCCAGTAGTACTACTCTCCCCTGTGCATAAGTTGACAAAGGTTGGATATCCAACAGAGGCCACATCAGAGGCTTGTCTATACACTGCCCACACCGTAAGCGAAAAAAGTACTCTCCTCACGATTTACCTACCTCAAGTAAAAACTGTATCTCGTCCTCCCAATCTTTGTAAACTTTACGAACGCGATCGGCAGTGACTTGCTCTACAGCACTGGGTGATTTGAATGGAGTGCCTTCTTTCAAAGGATCCGTATCAAAACAGACGACATTGACGTATTTGTCTCTGGATATCGGATATGTTACGATGTGCTTGAATCAGGTTAGAATCAATCTGTTTTCTCTTCTCGATCCCAAGCCCTCACCTTGTTCTTTCCGCAATACTATGGACAAGTACATTAGTTGCAGTTGAGTTCATGATCGTTAGTGAGTCCTTGGTTTGTACGCAACGACACTTACTATCATAGGCCTAATCAATGACCGATGATCTGGCACTTTTCTCCTCAACTCTTCCGATAGCACCAATCCACGATATAGCATTGTCCCCGTCCATTGTGGATCGATTGATGCCTCATAGTCCACCCCATCTTTGACGTTCTGCTTCGCTAATCTTCTGAGGAAATGTTGTCGCACAACCGAGTGAATACCATCCGCCCCAATCAGTATATCACACGCCGCTTTCTTTCCATTCTCAAACTCAAGGGTTATTGGCTTCCCAGGCTGTTCTTCGGAATAGGAAATGAGGCGGTGAGATAGGTGGACATCCATTGAGGGGAGGAGGTGATCCAGTAGGACACGTTGTAGATCGGCTCTGTGTAGCGTAGATACCGTGCCTGTCAAGGCTGTGAGCAAAATAAAATTTCAGAACATGGGGGACATACCATCAAAATGTGGTTCATAGAAGGTTACACCCACTCTTTGATCAGCTCTCCTGAACAAATATGTTGGTGCTGAATGTAATATTGTCAGCAGTAGGCAAGCCCGGTTATGTGCCAACATACTGGTTTCACCATCATAAGCACAAATCACATCATTCAACGCTGGTTCGAGTCCCAAGTCTTTGAATATCTCCCAAGTTCGGGGGCGCAGGGATATCCCCGCTCCTACCTCTGAGAATTCAGGTGCAGAGTCGTAGATCGTCACTTTTATGCATTTATTTCCGTCGAATCGGGAAAAGACGCGAGCGAGAGTAAGACCACCTATACCGCCGCCTCTGCGTACGATACATGTCAGCATAAAGCTTGCTTCTAGCTGAACAATAAGACCCGGTACTCAACACAATAGCTATTCTGACCGGCTGACGGCTACGTTGCGTGGGGGTTCCAGAGTTCATGGTTGAGTAAGTGCCCGTGTCTCGACGAGTCAACGAGTGTGGAATCGACGTTGACTGGTATATACGCATACATGGGATATTTATATATATCCCCCTAGCAGGTCACCAGGCCGTGAAAGCAGATAAGCATGCACATACGTTACACGCCCGTCCCCTGGCCGCGAACATATCCCTGGAAAGAACTATGCGTCATATGGGCAGATTGGATAATTGGCGTGGGAGTACAGTCTGTGTGAACCACCCCGTGCGAGCCCGTGCCGCTCAGAGGTCCATCGGCTTGTTTTAGTACACAGTATATGGCATAAAATATCGTTATCTGTATTTCTCTGTCTCCGTTTTGATTCCATTGACTCCAGGTTTGATGTTGGTAAGAAAAGCCGGTGATAAAATCCATGAGAGGGGCAGAGCTATAGAAAGGTGTCATTCTGACGCGCATATATACCTAGAAAAATCAGCGCCAATATGGTTGTTGTTGTAGAAAAGCAACAAGAGACCGTGGGAAACTGATATGATCATGAAAAAAA
Source organism: Amanita thiersii Skay4041 (assembly GCA_002554575.1). Lineage (NCBI taxonomy): Eukaryota > Fungi > Basidiomycota > Agaricomycetes > Agaricales > Amanitaceae > Amanita > Amanita thiersii. The sequence goes on along the minus strand of KZ302062.1, from coordinate 63,803 downwards.
AAAAGGCATGCCGAAGTCAATCACAACCCTCCCATCACGAGCGCAGCACAAGGACAATCAAAATTCCGCTCCATTTCCATCCCAGGCATCCACCTTCTCACCAAACCCCACAATGGTGGAGGGTCCTTCACTTCTGCCGTACTTGGAACCTTGGTTCGGAAGCCTGAAGATCGTGGGTATCGGCATTTGCCCAATCATTTATTGGCATGGAAGAGCAGCAGCCTCCTTGAATTTGGATGTGTGCATACGTCCATTCTCGTAACCAAGTAAAACCTCGGCAAAAGACAGGTCATTACTCAGCCGTATTTAAACGTTTGTGAAGCAGTCAATGTAAGCATTCGTAAGATTTTGGACTAGTATATGCGCTCATTTTGTACTCCACAAAGTTTTTGAAGGGTTAAATCGAACTTATATCACGTCCTTTCTCCAAAAAAAAAAGAAGAGTTATATGCATTGAATTACAAACACCCGGACAACGTATCAAACTTGCTACAATCCCCAGAACAATAAAATCATGATGGTTACAACTCCCCGAGCAATTGAAGGTGCCACTTTATACCCAATCCTACGACACTTTTAATCTTCCTGCCTCCACTTGTCCGACTCCTCCTTGAGTTATCCTCTTGGAAAGATATGCAACAACCGGTTATGCACGAACACTTGCGAGAACGGACCTTCAGAATCTATCTCCTATCGAGATAAAGCAAGGGAGGGAGAAGAAGGATTTAAAATAAAGAGCTGAACACCCGACCAACCCGCCCAGATGAGGAAAGTAGGATCCCCATCTCGTGTCCAGCTCAAAGAAAAAGGAAGTCAAAAAAAACAACTGAATACCCGCCCGATCCCCCCAGATGGGGAAAGTAGGATCCCCATATTGTGTCCAGCTCGAAGAAAAAAAGAAACAAAAAAGCTGAACACCCACCCAACCCGCCCATGTCGTGTCCAGATGAAGAAAGAAGCCAAAAAAAAAAACTGAACACCCGCCCGACCCGCCCAGATGGGACTATTGCCCCATCTTGTGTCCAGATAATAAAAGAGAAAAAAAGAGGCGAATAGGCAAAAAATAAGCTGAACACCCTCCCGACCCGCCCAGATGGGAACAACACCCCATCTTGTGTCCAGGAAAAAAGAAATGAATGAAGCGAGAGGGAGGAAAGGGAAGTGGGAAGTGGGGGGAGAGTTTTTTTAAAAAAAAAGAGAGACACAAAGACTATAATGACCACGCACCAGGTAAGTGAACCCTGAAACAGACCTGTAAGAAACGCTTAGTTGAATACAAACAACAGGAATACTCACCTCGTCACTGACACCGTACCGCCCTAAAACAAATATCAGTCAAATAGCCGAGGGATTACCACGCACCAAGCCCAGACTCGCACTCTGACCGCTTAGGTTAGTAATACCTGTTCATCGGGATAAACATTGCCACGCACCTACACCGAGTGGACCAGCCACCCAAGTAAGCTAGAGGGGGATGGTTAGCCATCAAGGGAAGAGAACGACGACGCACCTGGATAGCTAACGATGTCCTAGAAATGTCAGCTAACACAGGCAGAAAGTGACGACGCACGATCTATCTTGAAACCATTCTGGCCGCCTAGATTAGCAGTACCGTCAACATAGAATCAATCGACAACGCACCTGAAGAAATGCCAATACGCCTAGAGAAGTCAGTCAAACAGGAAGATATGTAACCACGCACCTTGTCACCCTGGCCGCTTCGGTTAGCGGAATCTGCTGATAAACAGGAAGATGTCACGCACCTCAGTGGGTGGACCAGCCACCCGGGTCAGCTAGAGGGGAAGGATTAGCCACAGTGGAAGTAAACGACGACGCACCAAGGACAAGGATCACTCTGGCGGCCTAGATTAGCAGTAAATGTCAATCAAGGATGGAACGGACCACGCACCTGAATAATTCGCAATGCGCTAGAAGCGTCAGCCAATACAAGAAGAAAGCGACGACGCACCGGATATTAACCACTCTGGCTGCTTAGAAGTGGTAGTAATGTTTAATCAAGATGGAATCGACCACGCACCTGAAGGTTAATAATATCCCTAGAAAAGTCAGTCAAACCGGAAGAAAAGCGACGACGCACTATGTATGCCAAAACCACCCTGGCCACTTAGAATAGTGTATCGCCTGATCAAGAGAGAACTGACCACGCACCTGGAGTATCCGTGGCTATCCCTAGAAAAGTCAGCCAAACTGGAAGAGAAGCGACGACGCACCTTACCACCTTGGCGGGTAAGATTAGCAGTATCGTCTAATCAAGATAAGATCGGCTACGCACCTGGACAGTTCACAATATCCCTAGAAACATTAGTGAACGGGAATAAAAACGACGACGCACCTAGTATATTGAAACCACCCTGGCCGACTAGAAGCGGCAGTGATGTTCAACCAAGATAGAGATGTCCACGCACCTGGAAAGTTCACAATGGTCCTAGAGAAGTCAGACAAACCTCAAGAAAAGTGACTACGCACCTTGTCACGCTGGCGGCTTGGAGTAGCAGTAATGTTAACAGAAGATGAAACGACGACTCACCTGGGAGGCTACCAACGCCCTAGAATGTCAGCCGACACAGGAAGAGAAACGACGACGCACCAAAGATATCGAATCCCACTCTGGCTGCCTAGAGTCGCTGTATCGTCTAATCAAGATAGAATTGACCACGCACCTGGAGTATCCACAACGGCCCTGGAAAGTCAGTCAAGCTGGAAGAAAAGCGACGACGTACCTAAAATGCTGAAGCCACTCTATCCGCCTAGATTAGTAGTATCGTCAACACAAGATGAATTGACTACGCACCTGGAGAGTTTACAAGGGCCCTGGTATATCAGCCAAAACAGGAAGAAAAATGACGACGCACCAAGTATATTGGAACCACACTGGCCGCTTAGACTAGTAGTATTATCAGCAAAAGATAAAATGGACCACGCACCTGGAACGTTCACAACGGTCCTAGAAACATCAGCCAAACTGGAAGAAAAAGCGACGACGCACCTAATCACTCTGGCCGCTGAGATTAGTAGTATCGTCTAATCAGGATAGAGTCAGCCACGCACCTGAAGAGTTTACAATGCCCTAGAAGCATTAGCCGACACAGGAAGGGAAGCGACGACACACCAGGTATTTTGAAACCACCCTGGCCACCTAGATTAGCAGTATCGTCCATTCATGAATACAGCACACACCTGATAAACGGATGGGCACCCACTCACTCACCCAATCCTACAACGAATGTTAATGAACACAGTCACAGAAATGGGCACGCACTGAACCACGGCCCAGCAAGTCTGGTCGCCTACGTCAGCGCTTGAAGCAGCAGAAGCACCATTACTCACCAATCTCAGGGACCCCGCTCCAGCCGTCCAACAAAACATCTCCGTACCCTGCCAACGTATCAGCAACCACCAGGAGAGAGCGACCACGCACCTTGATCCCAACCTATCGCGGCTATATCAACATCATCAGCAATATCACCTTGCAATCAAAGGCTCAGAAACACCCACCAGATAGTCAATGCAATAGACATGATTGTAGAGACGAGAGAAGAAAACGCTCTGTCATCCGCCACTGGCTATCAGTTAAGTACACAATCAACGATCGAGGCTGACACGCTATTAGGGAGGTCACGAGACTTATAGGAGCTCGTCCCGTGCTTTGGAGCTACTCTCTGACGTCATGCCTCTACCTTCAAGGTGTCATCGCTTCGTCTGTTCCTACATTCTCCTCACTACAATATGACTTCTGACCACGATAAACATTCAACAAATTCGCAGTCTGCGACAGACGACGATTATCGCCCAATGTCTGTGCGAGCTCATCTCACTCACCACCCCCGACCTGATCTACCACCGCCACGCGAGGACAAAAAAGCCCTCCGTCGTGTCAAACCGCCACTCTCCTCTGTCACTTTCTCCAATTTCGTCTATCTACTTCTCCTAGTTCTTGCGATAATCACCGGATACTTCAGTTATCGAATGATTCAGTACAAGACAGAAGTTGGCGGTTGGTGGAATCTGGCACTTGGGAAAGGACCCAAACAGTACACGCAGGTCCCAGTGCCAGCCAGCTCTGAGGGTTATGCTAGGCAACCAGGCAATGACGCAACTGTTGGGGAAGGATTAGAGATACTGGCTTCGGCGTTGGGGCTTCAGGCAGATGAATTGGCAGGTGCGATTGCCGGCGTGGTCAGAGAGTACGTCTCCCCCGCCAAGTTGTCAGCGATTAGGACAAGGGAGGCCAGTCGCAGTGGAGCTGTGAAAGTGTTGTTGGAAGGTGCGCCTGATGTTGCAGGTAAGAATGCAGGAGGGAGAAAGGCTGCGCCATTTGCTAATCCTGCGGCCGCGGCTTCAGATTCTGCTTCGAGTGTAGTTGAAGGGGTCATGAGTGGGATGGGAAATTTTGTCGGCATGGATGAACCTTAGGTGTAAACCATCATTGAGGTTGGGACATGTATTATGGATTATTTGAGCTTGAATAGATTAGGACTTGTATACATTGCATGACGAGCAATTTCAACCAACGAGTACGGTAGGTAATAGTCTGTGCATTTTGGCCACACAAGTGAAATGTAAATGCCTTTGGCAATCACGAATGCGATGTCAACAACGATCATGACTGTTCCGGACGTGTGATAGGTTGTACGACTAGATAAAGTAGGCGTCGGTAGAGTGGGGTTCAACTTTTTATTTCCAATTATCAAATATGCATCAGAACAGCTAACATTAACATTATGTACGATGGGTATGTGTACAAAGGATGTTGTACCCCCTGGGTATAATAATGCCACGTTGGCGTGCGATGTGGGGAGCAGACGTCAACAAGTGGGACTGGTCTCTAAGGAACCGGGTAGAGCGGAGGAAGGACCATGTTTTCGGCGCAGTAAATGAACTTGTTCGCATTGTGGGTGGTTTTGCTTGGTTTGGTAAGTTGTGGAGTTAATTCTGTATTTGCTAATGGGTGCGCATGATTCGTTGAGGAAAAGCGCTAGTTCAGCAGCGGCAATGTGGTTACCTACCTACTGGACAGTTGGGATGATCCCTAGATTCCACAGATCCAATGGATGGGGAAACGTCGGCCTAGATACGTAGCCACAGGAAAGGACTATATAAGGGAAGTACACTAGCCGCGGAAGAGGCAAGGTCAAGGCGAGTGAGGGATGATGCATGTCAGAACTTCTCAGAAGTATGAAAACATGAGACGGGGATTAAACAAAGTCTAGCTTGTTTGAGGCTAGGAAAAGCACACACACGGAGATCTAAATTCAGGCATCAAGAATGTTAAGAGGCGCACAATGCCGTATGGATGAGGCAGGGTTCTTGGGCGAAGCGAGTGGCGCATTCGCTGATGGGGACACGTGAGTCGATGTTATATGTCCATGGCATATGGGGATAGAAATAGAACCATAGAAGGAACGCTCGATCTGGAAATTCGTTGTATCTCCATTCATTTTCCCTGCACATTGCCGTAGTTACATCTGTTACAAATGTTTTTCTTTTCTCTTTGTTTAACAAAAAGAAAACAAAAGAACCACTCCCACCTGTCACATGTACAGCAACCAATGACGTTATAGAGCCAGAGCACGGGACTAACTCCTATGAGTCTCGTGACCTCCCCTAATTGCGCGTCAGCCTCGATCGTTGATACTGTTTACTGTGGATGACAGCGCACCTTGTCTTGTCTTCCTTACTATCATCTCTATCACATTAGCGAATTGGTGAGTAATTCTCAGCCTGTGCTTACAAGGTGATACTGCTGATGATGCTGATTGGAGTAGTGATATGTTGGAGTCGAGGTGCGTGGTCGCTCTCTCGTAGTGTTGGCTGATCCTTGGGCAGGGCTGCTTGGGCGTTCTTGAGACGACGAGGCCGAATCTTCATTACCACGGTGAGTGGTAGCGGTGCTCCTTTCGTTTCAAACACTCATGTGAGCGACCAGATTGGCAGGGGAAGCACTGAATGGTTTTCGTGCGTCGTTATCGTCGTCATATCGTCGAACATTACTGACACGGCCAGAGTGGTTCCGAAGTGCTTGGTGCGTCGTCGCTTTTCTTCCTTGTCTGCTGACACTCTAGGCGGTTATGAACACTCTAGGTGCGTGGCCAATTGTATCTCGATTGGACGATACTGCTAATCTAAGCAGTCAGAGTGGTTACAAGACCTGGTGCGTCGTCATTCTCTTCTGGTGTTGGCTAATCCTTCTAGGGCGTGGTTAATTGACTCTCCAGGTACGTGGCCAGTTCCATCTCTTGTTAACAATACTACCAGTCTAAGCGACCAGTGTGGTCCCAATACACTTGGTACGTCGTCACTTTGGTTCTTGTGTTGGCTGACATTCTAGGCAGTTATGAACTCTCCAGGTAAGTGACCCACTCTATCTCGATTAACGATACGGCTACTCTAAGCTGCCAGGGTGAAAAGGTGCGTCCTTGCTTCTCTCCCGGCTTTGGCTGACTTTCCAGGGCCCTCATGAACTTTCCAGGTGCGTAGCCAACTCTATCTCGATCAAACATTACTACCACTTCTAGGCAGCCAGAGTGGTTCCAGATATCCAGTGCGTGGTCGCTTTTCTCCTTGTGTTGACATTTTGAACTATTCAGGTGCGTGGTCCATTCCATTCTTGATCGACGGGTACTACTGATCTAGGCGGCTAGGGCGGACCTTATATCTGGTGCGTCGTCATTCTCCTCATTCTCTTCCACCGGTAGCTGACCCCTTAAGCTAACCTGGGTGGCTGGTCCACCCATTGAGGTGCGTGGGATTTTCGTCTTGATCAACAGGTACTGCTAACCTAAGCGGTCAGGTTGACAAGGTACGTCGTCGCCTATCTTCTTGTTTGACTGACTTTGTAGGGCTATTGGCAGGTATTCAGGTGCGTTGTCAAATGATCTTATGTTGACGGTACTGCTAATCTAGGCAGCCAGAGTAGCGTCAAGATGAATGGTGCGTCGTCGCTTTTTCCATGCGTTAAGCTGATATTTCTAGGACATCAACGACAATTCAGGTGCGAGGACAATTCATCTTGTATTGACATTACTGCTGATCTAGGCGGCTAGAGTGGCCGTTGCTCTTGGTGCGTCGTCATTCTTCTCCCTTGATGATTAACCCCTCTCTGCTAGCCAACCTGGGTAGCTGGACTACCCACGGTAGGTACGTGACAATATTCTACTGACCTAAGCAGCCAGTGTACGGGTCTGGGCATTGGTGCGTGGTGATCCCTGGCTATTTGACTGATTTTTGGTTTAGGACGATCAGATGTCAGTGACGAGGTAAGTATTCTGTTGTTTCTATTGAACTAAGCTTTTCTTGCAGGTCTGTTTAGAGATTCACTTACTTGGTGCGTGGTCATTATACTCATTACGTCCTTTTTCTTTACTTTCCACCCACTCCCATTTTCTCCCCCCCCCCCTTCTTCTCTCGCTTCTCTCATTTCTTTTCTCCTGGACACAAGATGGGGTGCTATTCTTATCTGGGCGGGTCGGGTGTGTGTTCAGTTTTTTTCTTCTTTTCTTTTCTTTTTGCTTTTCATTTCTTTCTTCATCTGGACACGAGATGGGGTGTTGTTCCCATCTGGGTGGGTCGGGCGGGTGTTCAGTACTTTTTTTGTTTTGTTGTTTGTTTGTTTTTTCTTCGAGCTGGACACAAGATGGGGGGGGGGGTCCTCATTTCCTCATCTGGGTGGGCCGGGAGGGTGTTCAGCTCTTCTTTTTACATGCGCCTTCTCCCTCCCTTGCTTTGCTTCGACAGGAGACCGGGTTTCATGAAGAGGACGTTCTTACGATTGGTGAAAGCATTCACAAAGTTGCTATATGCCGCGCGCATACATCGGCCGTCCCCCAAGTACAGTACAGTATAGACCCGTGAGATTGTGATGGTGTAAAAACGCCCCGAGTGGGATCGGAATTGGGTCCATTGCCTTGGAGGGGTTGTAAATTGGCTCATGAATCTTTGTTGACGTTTGGGGGGGGGGGGGGGGGTTGTATCCAGTAAAAAGTCTTTTTGTCGGGGAGAGAGGGGGGGAGGGTGTTGTACATGAATCTCATATGTTTGAATTCGGAGAAAATCGAAAGGATGAACGACTTTTGAGTAACGAGAAACTGATTGAGCATGTGAGAAAGACCCCAACGAGCGCATATATAGACCAAAAAAAAAAAAAAACTCACCCCAACGCCCCGAAGGTTACGCGTGGCACTGTACGACAAGCACCATATTCTTCTCTCCTTTATGAAGGAAACTATCTCGTAGGCTGATTTTTGCTTTGGGGGGAAAGGGACACATATACGGTACCGAGAAACAGGACGACTTTTGTTTTGCTTAGTACTGTATTTGTGGGAAATTTCCTTATGAACTCCTTTCGTCCCTGGTGCCTCGTTCAGTGTTACGGCAGTCAGTGATAAGTGAAGGTCAATTAAAAAGGGTGGTGAGTGGATGTTCAGGCGTCGGTGTGTACAGTAATGGTGGTAGTGGTGGTAGTGGTGGTAGTGGTGTGACTTTCGACGCTGCTGTGACGAGCACACCTAACTAACTACTCTATAGTAGAATCGTCACGGTATATAATACCACACAAGCAACATTTAACCAGCATCAAGCCACCACCAAGACACAAAAAGAAAAAAAACAGAATGGAATCAAATAGCAATTAGCAAGAAGGCGAAGCAAGAATATCGACAATAGCCATAAGGAACATAAAATAATAAAATACTACAGCACTACAATCATGGCGCCAACAGAAGAGTAGATGTCGTTCGTTCCCAATCAAAAAAAAACTACTTGTCTGGTACCCCTCCTCCTCCAGGCCTTCTTCCAGCCCACCCATTATCAGGAACAAACCTTCTCTCTTCTCCTCCTGCCCCTCCCGCCCCTCCCACTCCCACTCCCGCTACATTCCCTTCTCTCTCTCTTGGCTGCTGCACCCGTCCATACCTAGCAATCTCCCACTCCCTCCTATCCCTCTCCGTTCTCTCCCGCTCTGTTTCCCTCTGGGATACCAGCGCGGCAGGACCAGTTGGGATAGGAATTGGAATCGGAATGGCAGGTGAGGCCGGTGGCGCACTCCCCGACGCTCCGCTACCACTACCACCCCCAGAGCGCGACATGGAGGACAGTAGCGTCGACTCTACAGTATTCGACGGTAGGTGCGTGTTGAGTCTACTCAACTGCGGGGCTAATAAACGTGCTTGCGACTGCGGTGGTGGCAGCTGTGGCAGAGGCTGCGAATGCGGATATGACGATGGAAGGGTATACGCAGAAGAAGAGGGGGCAGTTGGCGTGGGCAGTGGCAGGGGGGGGTGCTGTCTCTGCTGCGTCGACTGGGAAGAAGGCGTCGACCCCGAGGCAGCCGGTTGCCCAGGGGGATTTTTGAACCCCGCAAAAGGCAATCCCGGCGAAGGCAACATCGTCGGTGTTTTTGGAGACACAGGTGGTAATAGCGCCGGTGACGACTGGGAGGTCGAAGTAGATGCCCGTGCAGCTCTCATGGATGCCAACCTATCCGGTTTGCTTGGCATCCCGTACTGAGGCGGGGGCTGTGACGGCTGGGAAGTCGACACTGCTCCCACCGGGGTAGGCGCTTTGCGTATTTCGCCCGGACCCGAAGACGTTCGCGAAGGCGGCAGCTTCGGTGATGACGTACTGTTCTTTTTGACTGGTGATGCTAGTGGTTTTTTTGAGATGGATGGCCGCGGTTGACTAGCGGCAGTAGTTGTAGCTTTAGGCGACGCCTTCATCCTCTTATGATTGGCTGCCAATGGACCTTCTGAACTAGATTCGCTCTCGGTTATGTCCATCTTATCATTCCCGTCCTCACGTTTCCTCTTCCCAATGCCCTTATCCCCCAACAAGCTGATTCCAGCAGCTACTGTGGCAGGTACAATCTTACCCGCTACGTTCTCCGGACTGGTCTTTCCCTGCCTTAAATTCCGGATAAAGTCGAACATGGTCTTGGTCACCTTGGGATTCGTCCGAATGTCGGTATGATGTCTCCTCACATCCACTCTCATACCCGCAATCGATTCTCCCAACTCTGCCAAGCTCATTCTATCCTTCCACACTGATATCAGCACCAAAATCAATACAAATTCCACCGGCGCCACTTTTGTGGGCTTCTTGAATACAGGTTTATGTTGCGGGTCGTTGACGAGCGCAACAAGTATATCAAGCGTGTCGGTTACACGCTTTTTGTATGGGGTGGGGAGGGGAAAATCCTCCGCGAGCCACTTCTCTAATTGAATGATAGTGGCCGATGATTTCATGTTGGGTGTGTACTTGTCAATATTATGTATTGCTTGCGCAATGCAACGAAAGTCAGCTCCACGAGAACGGTCCCAGTCAAGTGAAGAGGTGGAGAGACCACCACTATCCTCTTTAAAATAACCATGTTGAAGCTCGCGAATAAACTGGGCACGAGGGGAGATGATTGCTTGCAGTTTTTCTGCTGGCGTTAATGCCATACCGAGTTGAACACGCTGTAATAGAAAGGTCGGATTCAACTCAAAGAGATAGTGAAGCCGATAATACCAACCTGGAAGATTTCGCGCTCATCAGCATCGGAAAGCTCTTGATATTCGATGCATGTAACTTGTTTCATCGCGAATTGACGACGATATTTGTCGGGGAGCACCTTTTTGTTTTTAGTTCCTTTTGTTTGGGTACTAACTTTCTTGTACCAGTATCTTTCGCCAGTGAAGAGATCTTTATCTGTTTATGTTCAAAGGAGTGCGTATGAGCGCAATGGGCCGAAGAATGTAGAAAGTAAGACGCACGCGGGATCTAAAGAAAAAGAGGTGGGTCAATTTAACGGGAGATGTAAGATGACTGGGACTCACTAGACCATCCATGAATCTGACCGCAGGAATTTCATGTATTGGGGAAAATGAGCGAGTTCAAATTAAGCAGAGTTACAGAAACAGACCTATATAGAGACGTGAGTCGTTGCTTCCCATCTATACATGTCCTTGTTTCCGATCCATCATCAGCTACATTAACGGCTGTGTACATCCAGCATAATTGGCAAGTTAGGTCCATCGACGACTGATATCAGGGACGTAAGAACGCACTAAAGATGACTGGCGGGATATAGAAGTTGCGGAACACAGAATCAATAAGACCAATTTGCTTTGCTTCGGGCCATACCACATCTAGTATACCATCATTGGGTAAGTGGCACTGAACAATAGAAGGGGAGGGATAGTACCTCGTTGGTAGTCTGGTTCTAGATTGATATCGCTATTATGTATCTGGTCTGATAAAACTATTCGGCACTTTGAAATACCTTAGGGGTAAGAAACAGGGCCGCACCATACAGAGCCTGAACAGAATACTGTGTTGTTCTAGGCGGCTTCAACACGTGTTTGAGCCTCCACCCCTTCTCCCCCATTCCAGCACCCGACTTTCCACTTTTCGCTCGGCTCTTCGTTGTGAACCTCTTTTTAGCACTCGAGGAAGGCTTGTAGTCTTCACTCTCGTCAATATCGGTGAGGTCAGAATAGTCACCATCGGATTCATCCATCACGTATTTTTGCGCGTATTTCCTCGTGGAAAGGCGTTATTGATGGTGGGGAACAGGTGTAGGGGGAGAAGGGAGTGGAGGGCCGCAGGAGGTAGTAGGTGGGGAAATAAGTCAAATAAAGGCGAGCTGTGATTTGATTAACGAGTCCTTTTGCGATATATTTTTTATTATTTGCAGTTGTCTTTTTCTGTAGCTCATGACAAGCTAAACCAAATACACGCGGCAAGCGGCAATGTCAGATCCGGTCGGCTCGGGCTCAGCCTTCCTGTTCGCTATTACGTGGGTGGCTCGGGTACACGCCCAGGCGCTTCTACTAACGCATACAGGCAGCAGCAGCTCACCACAGGACATCAACAGGGAATCCAGAGATGATCTCCTTGACATCAATCCCACAAGAGCTCATTGAGCACATCCTCGTTTTCGCGGCAAGTCAGGGAGACCCCTCGGCTGCTGCTCGCCTAGCCCGGACGTGTAGGCTATTTAATTCGAGGATCGACAATAGGCACTTGTGGCGGCTTTTGTTCCTGGCAGTCTTCGGCGATCCGAATGTTCAGCTTGATGAATATGATTGGAAGGAAGGGTTTGTGATGAGGATGCAAGCAGCGCGGTTATACAGAGGATGGATGCTTGCAGATGGCGGCAACCGTACACTAAACCAAAGTGACAACAGAAATGACGATCTGAACGACACCAACGCAAACCTCCACCAAACTCTCCACACCCTCGTCGCCGCTGCAACATACGAAAACTCCCCAATGCCCTACCTACCCCAATCAATTTTGGAATCCGAGTCTCTAGCACACATAACGGACAATCCCCTACACTACCTATCCCCACATTCACCAAACACCACCGACTCGGACACACTAGCTTACCCACTCTATGTTGCCTTGTACACTTCTCACGTTCAGCGCTGTGCACGGGGGGAACCAAACAATGACTTTCAGGTGATTGAGAAGATTACGTCAAAGACTTCACAGTGGGTAGAAAAGGTGTTCGAGAACGGGTATCTTCCCGTGCTTAACCAACGACTACGACTGTTCGATGCGTGGATTCATCGACGTCCCAGACCCGACACCCGCGCCCCTAGTACAATACCAAAAAGGACCAACCACTCCAATGTCCACAACCGCCCCATGGCATTCAAAAACTCTGGGATAATCGACGACCCACGGTGGGAACTCACCCCGACTGGCCGCTTGTTCTACAAACTGGCCTTGCTCAAGGGATATCTCCCCACTTCAACGGATTGGTATGTCATCCATGATGAACGTGATCAAGTCAGAGTCAAAGCCAGGAGAAGGGTGTACGACATGTGTTATCTATCAAAGGACAGGATATGGGGTCCTTTCCTACCAATAAACCAGGATCTTTCCACCACGACGAATAGTAATGCCCAGAACCCCTCTACAGTGCCTAATACCATGGCCTCTCCTTCGCCTCCAGAAGACGAGCAGTCATCATCAGACTCCTCATATGTCCCCTCCCCATCCCCTCCTTCATCGCTATCAGACCTCTCAAATAATGATGACGCAGCAGATGAATCCACTCAGCTCCACTTCGACATGCTCTCTCTTCTCATGGCAGGTGTCGACACCCACTTTCTACTCGCACAGAACCTCATTCAGCCAGAATCAAATGGGGATCCAAACGCCACAATCGAGACAATGATGGCGCCGCAGTCCCAGACCGGGAACAATGCACACTATCCCAATACTGGAATATCACCACATAAAGTGATCCCAGACTATCCTTTCTTGGCTGCGGCAAGATTCCTGGTGGAGATGAATATGCGTGAAGCATTCGTTAATGAGTTTGGGTCGTCTAGTGAAGATGAAGATGAAGATGATGACATTTCGGACGATGACGAGGTCGACCTCGATGAAGAATCATCGTCTCCTGATGTGGACATAGACGTCATTCCCAGTTCTGGTAATATTGAAGCTATTGACCAGGACCGAACGGAAACCTACCAGGAGACCCAAGTCCATCAGGATAGCAGCAACTCGGCCCAGGCAAGTTCGCCATCAACCGCTGATCAGCAAGCAAGAGACGCGATACTGAGGGATAAAAAGAAAGAGTGGATAGAAACCCTTGTTGACTCGTTTTCGGCGATCGAGTTTGTGCGGATGGGTCCCGGTATTGGCCTTGCAGGTTTGAACTTCAATCTAGGAACAGACGGGCCAGCGGACAAGAAGGGAAAGGGAAAGGAGACTGGGGGAGGAGGGAAGTACCAGGATGGATGGGACTGGGCGGATGTAGAAGGTGACTGGGTGTGAGTATTGCCCTTCTCTATTGTTAAATGACGAGAGCTAATTATTGAGATCACATAGGAGGGTCGTCTGTTGGATGGACTATCAGGATCTGTTGTGTACGTTATCTCTACTTTGTCTCTTATTGTTTGCTTATTCTTCGGTCTGGTTGGGCTTAGTGCATAGCGTAAGTGAATTGAGTTGAACGAAACGCTATCAGTGATGTGATTAACGTTATTCAATGGTAAACAGTCAGGAGCGAGCACCGCCTTGTCAATATCAACACAATACGTGATCGAAGAAGCGATTCGAATATTTCCTCTTCAACTCCGCGTTACTGGTTATGATCCTCCACCACTACGGCCTTCCTCCAGCTCTACGACTGACCCCCCCTCCGCAGATCCAGGAACTTTGGAAGAAAATCATATATCGGATGCGAGTAAGGACCAGGTGTACGACGAAGCGGACGACCCCAACGCGCCCATCTGGCATCTTCCGGTAATCCATTTTGCTGGTGAATCGAGGCTTTCTGGGGCACATGGAGAGCAGGAAGCAATGAAGAGGTATATTACGGGCACTGTGAGGATGATTGGAGATGGAGCTGTGAGGTGGTCTATGTCATCTAGCAGGATAAATAACGCGCATGAAGCGGAATGGGGGATGGAAGGTGTGCAGGTGGGGTGTGCAGGATCTGTTGCTGGCGTTGTTGGTGAGTGGCTTGATTTTGTTAGAAGGGGAGTGTGAAGCTGATGGGCGTGTGTGTTGGGGTACAGGGATGTGGACGGGAGTGGAACAGTAAGTGGATGGTACAGGTATGGAGATTGAGATTGTACTGATTGGTTCTGTTTTCGCAGCGTTCGTGGAGATCCGATTGGACCGTGTTGGCAGTGGAAAGTTGGTCAAACAGCGGTGAGCGACTAGGAAAGTAGGAGAGTTGGTTTTTTTTTCTCGTATCAATAACTGTCTTCTCTGGATGTTTTATTACAATGTATTGTATACACAGATTCACTAACATTGGCAGTCTCGGTTTCGGTGAATCCAAAGGATGTGTATTTTGTTTAGGCAATCAAGGATATGATTCTAGAGCTATATTCGAGTCTTCCTTGTCGTAGAATAGTGCAGAGAAAGAAAGGTCACGCACTGGCACAAGGTAGAAGAATTGTGCGTGAGGCGCAGGACATTCCAAAAAGAATCTTTGTTCAGCTGAGTTCACATCGAAGCGGATGTGTCCGAAAAGAAAATTTTTTCCAAGAAATTCCATTACTGCGGCGCCGAGACTAGACAAAGAGTAAAGCCACTAACAATTGGTGTGCCCTGAGAAAGGTTCATATTTCGCGTTTATATTCAGAATACAGCCAACGACACGGGACTGACTAGATGATTCGTGTAGAGTGTGTTGTTGCGGCCGACTAGACCATGCAGGAATGGTGGGGTAGAATCAGGAAATCCCTTCATTGTCAAAAAACCGGTGTCGGCCAAGAAACGCGTTGAATTTCTTTCTGCAGAGCTCGACGTAGTTGATCGGCTTGGCATGATTTCCACAGAAAGCGCGAGGAGTGAAAACAAGCTCCGGTTTTGTTTGGAGCGTTCACAACGTTGAACACGAGACCAGACGTTTGTCAGGATTGGAATGATGTCAATCCTTGTTTTCGCTGATCCTCTGGCGAGATGTGGCGATGTTGTCATTGAGGAAATAAGTCGTGACTATTATATGTCCATCAAGCTGCTGTCCAAGTAGTTAAATGCTTGGGCTGCCGTGACGTACTAGAAGAGGCTTGACTACCATCAGGGCGAGTTAACAGTACGATATTGATATATATATATATATATTGGCAAGCTTGCACTGTTGATCTACTAGACGTGGGTAAGCGTTGATGCAACTATCCGAAAATGTGGCACCAAGTCCTCACAGATTCTCTCGAGACTGGCGATCGGAAACTTGTCGCTTAACTCACTTGCTGAAGGTGAGGGAAGAAAACGTCCAATATTCGATAGAATGATACATTTCCAAACCGTACGACTTTGCTTCGCGACGGTAGGATAATATACGAGAGCAGTAGTAAATTGAGCCTGAGGCACCTTGATGTCTGTGGGCAGGGTCGCGGATGTGGTGAGCCGCGTGACCATGTTGTGACCATTGTTTGACAGCGTCACGCCGTCACGTTCTTGCTCACGTTAACGACAGCTCTTTCTAGGTTTGTACGGTGACGCGCATAGAGTCACCCTTGACAGACAAAATTCAAACTTGAAAGGCGGAGGACTTCTATCCTACTCATTTGTGGACAACTCAATGCTTGCATACTCCATTCGCCAAGATATCTGGTTTACCGCCATAGTCGCGTTTCACCGTCCGCAGTTGTATTCTCGATTACCCATCGTAAACGAAAGACATAGAAGGATCTGAATGTCATTTGTTGCACCCTCTCGTCTTTCTTAATTTCCGGAACAGAGGCGCGAAACAACATGTGAACCGCCTGCTCTTCTCTCGCTGCTCAGTTTTTACTGAGGGGCCAGCGTCAAGGACTTTGACTTCTAGACATTGAGAAGCGGCGTATATAAGGCATACCTTGACTCCCTTCGGAAGCCAGACTCGTAGTCTCTTACCTTTCCGTTCAAATTTCTTCGACTTCTGTGATCACTTCAAAAACCAATTTTTTGACCTAACTATGCTCTACTCGGCAGCTGTTTTTGCTCTTGCTTCCCTCATCCCCGCTGCCATTGCCGACGGTGGCCGCACAACTTTTGACGTTCACGTTGGTCCTAATGACCAATTGGTGTACGTCCCTCCGTTCACTAACAATGCCCAAACCGGTAACGTTATCAACTTCGTTTTGTAAGTCTCATTTTCCCCCAGTTACCATAATCGCCTTTAAGCATGTTCTTTTCAGCCACCCGAAGAACCACACCGTCACACAAACCACTTTTAATGACCCATGTGTCTTCAAGCCAGATGGCTTCAATTCTGGATAGTATGCCTTTTCAGTTCATACATCCCTTTGCCCATAACTCACCCCCTTTCCTGCAGTGTGCCCGTTGCTCGTGATGAACGAAACCTCCCGACTTATCAGATCACGATTACTGATAACAACCCAGTTTATGTCTATTGCAAGCAAGGCGATCACTGCATTGATGGTAAGCGTCTTTTACTCCGAATTTCGAGGATTGTTGTTCATCTATCTTTACTTTTCACACAGGAATGGTGTTTGCTGTAAATTCCCCTGACTATCCGGCGTTCAATCAGCGTGCCAGGCAAAGGAGTAACACTCGCTACAGTTTCCGTGCCCGCCTAAACCAGCAGAACCAGAACCAGCAAAACCAGAATCAAAACCAGAACCAGAACCGACACACCTCCAATCCGAACACGGTGAATCCGAACGCAAACAACCAAAGTCAGAATAACCAGAACCAGAGTACGTGCTTGCACTCGATGATTCGTTGATGTCCCTCTGAAAACGTCAATACAGATCAAAATAATCAGAATTAGAACAGTACAACTTGTATTGCATTTCTGCTCGTTCGTCAAAAGTAATAGCTGTTCAGACCGTAACCCGAATCAGAATATTCAGAATCAGAACAACCGGAAACAGACCAAAACCAGCAACAACAATAACAGCAACAGAACCAATGCCGTGGTATATCCTTTCCACTTGATTCCACATACCAAAGGGATTGACCTTGGATTGCAGCTCCCAATGATGGTCAGAACCAAAACCAAAGTATGCTTCATTAACAAGGATAGTCAAATGAATGTGTTATGACCGATGATATTAACAGACCAGAATCAGAATAATCAGAATCAATGGACATCCAATTCTGGTGCTGTAAACCAAAATCAAAGTACAAGGGATACTGATATTTTGTTCATGATGCTGATGATAAATTGTAGACCAGAATAACCAGAACCAACAGACTTCGAACCCCAATTCTGTCAACCAGAACAATCAAAATCAGAATCAGAACAACCAGAACCAGCAGACCTTCAACCCAGACGCTGTTAACCCCAACCGCAATCAGAACAACCAGAATCCACAAACCTCCAACCCCAACGCTGTCAACCAAAATCAAAACAACCAGAGCCAGAATAATCCAAGTATGCTAGGACAGTCTCTATAAAATCGCACCAGAATTCATTTCTCATAACCTATACTAGACCAAAATCAAAATCAGAACCAGAACCAGAATAACCAGTGAACCTCCAACCCCAATGCCGTCAATCAAAATTAAAACCAGAATAACCAGAATAACCAGGATCAGAACAACCGCAATAACCAAAACAGTGAGTGTCTATAGTTCGTGATAGTTATCTAGCTAACAATGTGATACAGACCAGAATCAGAATAGCCAGAACTAAAATGACAACAACCGTAACAACCAGAACCAGCGCCAAGCATTGACCAGTGGTGCTGCTTCTGCCAAGGTTACTACCAAGAGTTTGACGGCTGCGGCTGTTGGTTGGTTTGTTGGCGTTCCTTGCTTTCCTTTAACTTCTCAATCATGTTTTCTCCATATCCCCCCCTAAATTTACGAGAAATGGACTCAATATTCCTCATAGTAACATTCCCATTCTTTGTTTGCGAGTTACAGTTGGTGAGATGTATGGTTTGGTAATACATCTTTCATACATCTTTATCTGACCATATTTAGTTTGTTCGACAAAGCTTAGTATGTTTAGAGGCTTCCTTTTTCTTATTGTGTTTCGTCATGAACTGAAGTTGACATATTTTGATGAACCTGAACGCTTTGTTCCTTACGGAGATCTTAATGGAACCCTACCAGTGGCCCTCTTAGGAGCTACCCCTTTCCGTATCCTTTCCAAGACTATTGCCAGCGAATTGGGTCGGATGAAACAGCTGCACAAACTGAAGGTGATTGGACTATTGTACGGTTATCTAAAGACTACATATTCTTCCGGCAGTTCCATGCTGGGAATAATGCATTCGGATAGTTGGGGGTGTGCCAGTGACGGGCTTGGGTGGGGTTGGGCGACATGCAAATCCCAATTAGGGGATCAGAAAGGACGGCAATGAAACCTAGAATGTAAAGACATGGGGGCAATTATACAGTAAAGCGCCACTGATGTTATTGGAGCTCAGAACTAATCCTTTCTTTTTCGTGTTATGGTGCTTTGGACGGAACTTTAACTTGGGACCCTGGTGTCCGTTGGGATTTCAACTTGAAATGTTGCAGAACTCGGAATCCCACACGTAGTCCATATCCAGTATCTTAGAGTCCTTTGATCACCCGAGTCAAGCTTGTGATGTTTTGTAAAGATCACTGCAAGTCCTATGTCCGGGGCATTCAAGCTGAAGACATCGAGACAACCAATAAAGCGGCGATGTCCCTTACCAACGGTTGGTGCCTTATCGTCACGTGAGTTCTCAGCGCCAAACAATTCAATCCACCTTCCTATTATTCCGCCCAGTATCTCCCACCTTGATCATGTCCACATCTTTCAAACACCCGCCCACATGATACATTCGGGTTCACGCATTCTTCCTTATTGTATCGGGTGCCTGTGAGAAAGGACGCCAGAGCCTAGGTACGTGGGCGGCTTGAAAGTTCCGAATGACTACTCCCATGCTCGTATTTCACTTCCACGTTCCCATGCAGCCGTGATTTAGATAATCATCCGAGTTCATTTTTTTTTTCCTTTGCCAAGAGCTTGAGCGTATTGAATACGTTCCTTTGGGTTATTTCGCACCTGAATGGCTTTTAAGTCTTTTTGTACAAGAACGATCGACAACAGCATTCGAAATCCTCCCCTAAGTTCTCAACTGAACTACATCTGCGCTAGATTTGAATCAGGTAATATCTCGAAGCTTCACATACGTTCTTTTTTTCTTACTCTGGGGTGACAGCGTACACGTAGAAGGCCTCGCATAGCAATGCATGCCCGGACTCTTGAAGAACTATCGATGGCCGTGTCCACTAGGTTCTGTGCTACTTGTCCGTATTTTGCTCTCATATGCGGGTGGTGTCGAGAGTTCTAAGAAGATTTGTCTCCTTTGAACAAATTTCAGTGTCAGCAACCGTTCTATTGTGCATAGAAACAATCTCCCTGTTATATGATGAATATAAGTTTATTTGGTGGTCCGTAAAGATCTGACTACAAATTTACGTATCTGACGACATGCAATTATTATCAGTGGCCCTTTTACCCTTGTTAAATGTATATATATCCTTTCGCGATACGTGACTCTCATTTTCCAAATGTAAGCAGGCTAGAGAACTTTTGAATGATAGGTCACTAACCTAGCTCCAGTGCGAATGCCGCGATCGTGTCAATTCGTCTAAGTAAAGTTCCTGTTCCTGTTGAAGCCTGTTATCCTTGGTTGTATGCGCAAATGAGCGCCTTACTCTGTTCGCTAACATTACTAGAAATAATTCTCATGCTGCGAGGTGCGAACATTCTGGAACACTCACTTTTCGCTTCCTTTTGTTCATTCATGCTAGTATATGCTCTTCACGGCAAAAGCTTCAAAATTGGTGCCCTTCTTACGTGCTCATTGACCTTTGAACTCTGTTGCAGTATTACTAGTATTATTTTGACTCTGCGTGAGCATAAATTAGACGCTGCATGTCTGTCCAAATCCACTCCACGTTGGGTCTCACTATTTGGGTAAGCAGAGGCTGTAGCTACCTGTGAGAAAAATGTTACCTGATTTGATACTTCCTTTCCAGGATTGTTGTCATTGCACAACAGCTGTTAATTTGGGGGTTGACACTCTGGAAGCGGATTGGTTTAACCATGGTTAACGACGCGACGCGAAAGATTTGTCGTGTTGTTATGCGAGATGGGACTTGGGTTTTGATCTGTGTCTCGGGTGGGTACATGTAGAATGACGTTTATCCTCCTTGAGAATGTGGTTACTGACAACTTGTCATCAGCCATACTAGTGACCACGATTCCATATTCAATGTTCATCAAGCAGATAACACATGTGCTGTTCGCGTATGTTTCCAGCCATTTTTTAATATATTGACAATGTTTGGATTGATTCCTAGGGTGTTTCCAGTCTTATGATCCCACTGTTTTCGGCAGCTGTGAGCTTTACCGTATTGGATTGATCTCCAATAAGCACTAACGGGACTCTTTTGTGGCTCCTGCAGACTTGTCGGCTAATCATCAATATGCAGCGCTTGAATGTCGAATTATCTCCGAAGAGTCCGAAACTCAGCACTATAGAGATTGAAAATCTCGATGATACTTAGTGTTATAAGCAACGAAGACTATGATCATGTCAATCCCGCAGTAGCGTATCACACCAGTCACTACAAGCACCAACTTCACTCAAAACAGCCCCTTCACCCCACTTTAAACTATACTATGGGAACGGAACCACCTTGTATAACACGCGCCGTTTCAGAAGCATACCATTCCATTTCCGCGGGCTGATTATTGTGTCCGTGCCGTATAATCTCCATCAATTGTCATTCTTTGATTGTTTTTGTGACTCGAAACTCGTTGTCATCATGCCCCCCAAAACAATCACGTAATGACCGCACCATTTTCTGGTTTCATGATAATCCTTTCTTTTCCCTTTCCCTTTTTGTTCCCCTTGAATTTGATCGACATACTGGATTTTAGATAAAATATTTAATTTAAAAATGGAACCAGGTCAGTGTTCCCACCAATGTCTGTCTAGTAAACCGACTCGGCTCGGTGGACTCGCGGACAACGTATGATACTATATAAGTCATTGAGACAAGGACAAGGATGCCTGGAGGGGGTGTATGTTTGGTCCCGCTGGGGAGGCGTGGGTAGGACTAGATGATCGACGCAGGATGGGCAGGCTCAAAGCGTGTTTTGACTTTCCTGTGACTACAAGGTGGAGAACGAGCTTCTTCGTGACAATTGCAAATTGGACCCCATCTTTCCACGTTGCCTTCTAGAACTCTAGGAAGTCAGAAACATAACTACGAGCAGGTGTCACTAGAAAGCAATAAATTCAAAGAGGCAAGGAATAGGTCCGCGAAGGGCTGAACGTTGGCGCTTGATGCCGTCCGATAAAGGGCGTCGATTAAAGGGGATAATGTAGGTAGGTGGCCAGAGGCTTGGGGCGGTCTTCTTGGTCTCTTTACAAGCCAGGATTGGAGTAAGCGGTCTCTGTTATTCAAGAACTGAACAACTAAGCATTGCGGCTGACGATGTCCATCCACCCTGTGGAGCTCCACCCTTGGACCAAAAAGATTTTATTACGAAGAACAAGGCCTGCTAATTCTTCGGCTGTCCAATCTCCCCGAAACGTTTTCGCTATAATATTTGGGATGACATAACTTGAACCAGCCCAAATGCCACTTTTTCGGACGCGACTGTCCTCTAGGTCAAGTATTCAAGTTAGATATATGTTTACTCAATTTTTTGAATCGACACGTTTGGGGGGCCTAGGGTTGATGGCACTTGGTTTAACATTGAACCCCTTTCACTTGGCGACAATACGAGGCGGGATTTGTGCCAATCAGGCATGCACAGCCACTGGTGGTTATGTATGAACTAGCGTGCATGGTTTATTTATACGGATTTGAATTAACTTGTTACAGAAATGGCATCGATCTCTAATCGCCCACAGTTCACGGTGACGCCGGCGAGCGGCTAGATCGCCTGAAGCTGAAAACTAGGTTCTGGAATCACTGTCGATCTCAATAGCTTTGGAGAGTACTGCTTGTTGGCTGCCAGGAGTACTGACGGCTCAGGTTGAGAAATAAATAAAGGAGGCGCGCCGCTTGCTGGCTTTGATGGTACCTAGCGGTCAGACTCCTTTGTCTGGTTTGATGCACCTTCAACGTTTGGGCGGCAGCGCAGTCGCAACCATAAGACAAATTTTCCTGGCCGCCTATTCGACCTCCCATCGATTCCGGTAGACATGATAAGCCTCATCGGTGGCTTGGGTGTGACATAAAGCAAATATTTATTCCTTTGGGATAAGGTGCACTTTTATACCAGGGATAATGGAGTTAACATCGCCATCCGACAACCATGTGTATGGCTTCTTTCCTTGCACTGACTTGCCGGTTTTGCCAGGTGTGCCACTACCACCCTCGGCTAACTCCTATCTAGTGTTGCCAACAGATCAGTCAGTTGCCTCACCCAATTCCTTGAACTTTGGATTCACGTCTAGACGTAATATTCACACGGAGGGGCATCCGGCGCTCGTATTAATCCGCACAGGATCACCCTGGGGTAATATGCATGTATGTGACGAGTTCCAATCCTCATTTGCTACTGTTGGCATCAGTGGACCATCAAGCGACCGAATATCGAGATACACATGTCGATTTTACACGTGAGCAAGTCCACATCCTGGGGCCCAGTGCTGATCTAATTAGTGCTCTCCTTTCCGCTTATAATGGGCACTCTCAGAACAACAGTCAGGGAATGAAAGGGGAACAATCCCCAAGTCATCTTCAGGTCCCGTCACTATGAGTCTGGCAAAAATACTGAACTATCCTCTCGACACGCCGTTTCTCCCTCAGGATGGTGCGATCCTCTCTACTTTTGTGATTGAGTGTGAAAGGCTGACCAAGAAATATGGCTTGTATCGAACAGAGGCTATCTTCAAAGCATCACCTCCCGCCGTCGAATTGACTGATTCGTCCCTTCATATCTCATCCCAAGTCTCCTCCTCCTCCCCAACCTCTTACAATATGATAAGCACTACGTCGTTTGAGCGTACCCCGTGTTCATGCGACTTGTCTTCTGGTATTCTGTCAGCGCAACCAGTATCACCACCCCAACTACTACCCCAGCTACCTTCCCACTCCTTTGGCAGTGTACCTACTGTGGATAGAGACCAACCTCGTCGTCCCCGTAACACTCGTTCCTCTCGCCGTGCTGCGAGAGCCCCTTATCAGCGGCCTTCAAGTCCTCCTTCAGAGGAACCTTCGCCACTTAAGAAGCCAAAGTACTTTGATTGCGTTTGGATGGGGTGCGGGATGAGACTCGCTTTCACACGCAAAGTCATTGAAGGCCACCTACTTGGACACGCTGCGCAACTTTTTCGTCTCGGTTTTCTAATGATCCCCAAGAATCTGCCAAAAAAGCATTGGTACGGGCCAGACAAAATGCCTCCAAAATCGTTCTTGAAAAGTTGTCTTACTTACTGCTATTGGGTGGACGATTTGGATTGCGGTCATAGCGGCGTCCTGCGGGGGAAGCCAGCGGGATTGTGTCCGTTGCTCACTGTACAAGCGTTGTTTAAACACATCATTGGGAGGCATCTAGGTGGATTAAGGACGAAATGCCTTGTTTGCGCCAAGATATTCGCTCGATCTGATTCGATGTTGCGGCATTTGAGGTCTGCTCATCCTGAATATCCTCGGCCGGGTTAGGTTAGCTAGTTGCAGTGTTCCAATGTACCCTGGACTTTGGGTTGGTCTCATTCTTGTCTCACCTTTCATTGTTCCCTCCACCGAGTCCGCGGTGTATGGTAATTCTTTCCCATTTATGATTTATTGGGCACTCCTTTGTGTTCATCACAAGTATACCCGCCTTTATGCTCCTTCAAACGTACTGCTATCTACCTGTTCTTGTCCGCTTTCTTACTTGTCTGCTTTGCTACGCGTTCGCATTGCTACCCTTTGCTACTTGCCCACTTTGCTACCCCCAATACTACAGTCCCGGTGAGGGGCTCTTTTTCACCCACTCCACTATTCGGAAGGTCTTTCGCCAAGTCTAGGTATCTCCTGTGAAGTAGCTCCATAGACTCTGATTGTGGCGTGTCCCCAACGTATACCGCAAGTGACCCAAGTTGGATTTGTTTTGGTCCTAATACGGATACTAGTATAACGAAACAATAAATGGGAAAAAAAAGAAGCGGCCAATCAGTTCGTTTGAGATCATAGTATCCACTGTGTTATTGATTAATAAGGTGTTCAGGATTTGGATATAGAAGGTCCAGGTCCTGATCCAATCAGACCATGGACCTCGCAGGAATGCAACCACTTCATTGATTGGGTATCTATGGCAGCTTGTTTGGAGTATGGAGGCAGAGGGCATGATATTATGCTAAACGGGGATGGATCACTAAGATATCCAGAAAGGCTAGATTCTAACCCGACACCCCATTGCGCCATTGATTTCCAAGTTCAATTACATCAAAACGCACCCCAAGGGACTGTACAGGACTTGACACTATGTGCGTTTAATTTCCTCCAGGAGTTGAAGACTAGAGCGCATATTCAAGTGTTTTTGTTTCGATAGATAATCAGTGACCAGCTCAGGGAGCTCTTGATCAGGAACAAGTCGATACATTGCGAATCGGACTTGGCTTTGTGGTGCCGATATTTTCTTTCGGGGCAATCCCCGGCACAAATTGCTAAGAGAGTTGGGTCCGCTACATTTATGCCTATGGACAGCGAGTTGGGTATTTGTGAGTTCTCGAAATTTCTCGGACCTGCTCCGTTTTATGACAGGTTTTGATACGGTACTCAACAGGTCATGAAGAACCACCTGCCATCATGCAGGACCACAGTGACAGCCGATTGTGTCAAAGCTGATTGAATACATATTAGTCAATAGGCTCAAATACTTTTTGGGAGCCGAACCGCCAAGGGCTGGTCCATTTTCGGGCCCTTAGACGTCTTCAACCTCCTTGCCACGATCTGAAACTACGGTCCGCCTTGGTAAGCCTTGATTACATGTCCGATGTCCTCCGCTGCGTGTGGACTGATACATACAGCCCCTGGGTGGATTTCGTGTATTCAAGCACCCTTCGAAAGAGCCTATATTTATACCAGTAGGATATAGGTGAGTGTTTCGACTTAAGCGTTTGTATGAGAACTCATTATTTAAAGGTGGATAAGATGTTGGAAGCTTTGTTCACAGGTTCCTCGAAACAAGCGTCTTGCCCTTTGCCTCGATAAAGTCCAGCTTCAAGTACTGTGATTAGACTCGGAGGATTGACGCGTTGCAGGGAGTTTTGAACCTAGTTCGTCCATAGATAGGTTTAATATGCTGTTCAGCGAGTAGACACATCGTATTCCCTTCATTGAGATATCGATGTTGGCCAGAACAATGATACCAAATCAAGCTTTGGTGCCCAGCTGGCTTCTAGCTTCGACTGATATCCATCTGAAATGGTTCACGCCTTCAATTACATTTGTCATCCAAACAGCCAGGCATGGTCAGGGAGCGTTGAGGGCGTGCCGCTGCCATCATGGCTGCAGGGACAGGGATTGCCAGTAAAGAGGAAGGTAGGTGCGTGGAATTGTTATTGTTATTATGTGGAGAATCCTTACGTGCCACCATACTGTAAATTGCTGGCAAGAAAAAATGAATTGATGGTACAATACAGTGTTTGATTGATGTGATAGTGTTCCGGAGGCAATATCCTCGAGACGTGGGCGCCGAATTATCCCCTTGCAGACACTGTAAACATTGGTTGTGCCAGTGATTAGTAAATACGTAGCACCTACCTAAGTGATCTTGGATTGGTAGGTGATGCCGCTGCCGTGGGAAGTTGAGAAAGAGACACGGGCCGGCATGCCGAGCTGTGCCACGTCGTTCCTATTGGCTCACAGCCGCAACGTCACCGTGACGGTCCATCATCATACCAGTCCTTCACTTCGCGGAAAGCTTCGCGGGTTCGTTCGCACTCATCTCGCTGGGCACGACATCATACGCCACGATGCTACTTTATCTCCCTGTATCTAGCCGGCTCGGGATTTTCTAAGGTCGCGCCTTTTGGTGGTGGAATATGAGATGACTACGCCGGGTTTGGTTGCGGGCTTTATCTATATGATAGGACGTGTTCCGTTGCCGTCGTGGGGTGTTATCCATCTCTCGGGCAAGCAAGAAGGGGTTTAAATATTGTCATGTAGCATGGGAATCTGTAGATCTTGCTGTATGTGGATTCAACGACTGCACAATTCTACGGTGACAACGAGTTATTGACAGAAAACGTGGCCAGAAAACTGGACCGATACCTGTACCACGGTCGAACGTTTGGTGAATATATACTTCCATGTGTGCTCCTTTTGCAGTTCAGCAATTGACCAGGGTCGTTTGCTTTGTGGAATGTAGAGAATAGCTTTGTTTCGCAAAGTTTCACTGCTGGATTAGGAACGTGCATTCTCACATTTAATGGGATGTGTTCGCTACGTTCTCAAGCATTGCAGTGATATTCTCTGGGAAATGGTGGCAAGACTAGGGCTTAGGGCAATTTGATCGCCAGCCTCTGTGCTGTGTGAATTATTTCATTCTATGAAACCTTGTATTGCAAGGGCATTCTTTTCACTGTACGCATGGGGGAAGAAAATCAGGATTCACCAACAATGGCTGCTGCGCTGGAAGGGCAGGGATTGATTTAGATATCGTGGCGTTGGTGGTTCAACAGACGAATTTGATCCTTGCTCGAGGGCAATTCTTCCAGAGTATGGCTGGTGATGCTCAGTATCAAGTGATTTGGGGGCTTCATCCTGCAAGTTAATTTCATTCACTGCAACGTCGCAACACGGGAGGTAGAATACTCAGACAAAGGCATGGACGGAAGCAAGATTACTCTGACCTGTGGTTGCCTCATTGGAACTGTCATGTTCCATGGTGAATCTGGCTCCAACAATGGATTTGATGTGGCGTTCAGAGGAAGATAGTGGACCATTGCACGAAGCCGTTTCAGCATGGAGCGCAAGTGTGTGTTGAGCGCGTGTTGACTTGACACAGTGCATGGATTGGCGCGGAAGTTCTAGTCCCTGTTAATAGCTCGTATAATGTGGCTTTGAACGCTGATCATTGAGAAGTGCTGTGCAGGAAGGAAAATTGTTTCTCTACGAGATTTATTTCGCTTTCTATGTCCAATGATGTCGGCCTACCACCGTGCATGGATGGGGGAAAGGAGTAACCACGCGTAGTCTGAATTCATAATGTTTGGTGACAAGGGGAAAGATATCTGGGATCTCCTGGTGCTTCTGTGTCGGTTAACTCCCTGCTAACAAAATACCTTTCCGTCGTTGAACTCAAAGTGTTCATCGAAAGGTCACCCTCTAGCCACGGTGCCCGTTTCACACTGCCATCCAATACCTGCCGGAGGTGTGTCCTGGCGTGGTGAGGCCCAAGGTCCTCATGGATTTCGTCCGTGACTGTGGCTCAAGGACGCTAAGGTGGGCCTGTGGCCCTGCCTCGAAGGACAATGGTCACATCTTGGGACAAAAAAAAAAAAAGCTGCTGGTCAAAGCAAGCAACTCAGGGTCTTGATTATTTTGTCCCGATAACATGGTGGATTTAGCGGCCCCAGCGTTCACATTGTGGAGTTAATGGTAGGTACCAAGATGTTACTGGCTGGAGGCTCCGTAAGGTCCGACCAAGTCATGGCTTTCGTATACTGTTCACCGACACATCAATACGTCCTGAACCCGTTGGCACGAAGATCAAGCGTACGAAGATGACTGAAACTGCAGATATTACGAAGCGAGAGTAGATTTGATTATGTTGGTTGGGGTGCAATCCTGCTTGGGCATCCACAAAGCACTGAGTACCTCCCGGGATGTAAGTTATTATCTGCTCAAATGCTCTGTTTCCTACTGACCCGTTTGCCCAAACTCGGTCATTATTTTACCCGTGTGCGATGCATCTTGTGTTATCTGCCTTCTAGATGCTGTCCATTTACCGATAGATGGTCCAAGGTGATAACTACCGTGTCGGCAGCACAACCAGAGGATCTGTCGGATCTAGGTTCGCAGAATGACAGCGAGTCAATTGCCTCTTGGTGTTTTTCCGTCCTCGTGTTTCTCCTAGGGTGCAAGCCCAACCAGGAATCCGGCAATAATGGAGATCACCCCAGGCAGCGGAGGCAAAAAGATTGTCAACGCCTACGTGGTATAGGATATGGAGTCACATGCGTAATGTTTCCCTGGAATATTACACCTGTTACGGTTTAGACACTCAGAAATGAACCTTGTAAGAAGAGATCCAAAAGCATGTCTGACCTCCTGGCATAATAGTCCGTTGTCAGCATTTTTAAATGTGCAAGCATGTATTACACCATGATCGGGGGGATACTGCCATGCGTTGAATTTTTCGTCGCTGTTCTCCGAACTCTCAGGGATCAATCGATGGGATGGAGCTATCAACCGACTACCTATTACCTTATTCTGCTCAAATTACTCAATGACTCGCCCTGTCTAGGTCTCTTTGGTCTGCACCCCAAGATGATCAGTGTATTCCTCTGGGGCTCCTGGCATCACGTCCTTACAAAGAATCTATGCACGGCTTGGCTTCACAACCTTTGCTGAATTTTTTCTAGAGATCAATAGTGCCAAGAAATCTGTTTCGCGGTAATTTTTGTTGGATTCTGAGGTTGGGATAGTTTCTGGCACTTACGACACGCACTTTACTATCTGTCAGGGATTGACAGGGAATCTCCGGCCTGGTTAAACTCGCTGATTTTTTTTGATTGTATAAAACCTCGCAGCACATTGAACCTCCTCATCGAATACTTGTGCCCTCATTATTCGCCGTCCTAATACCAAATAATTCTCTCCTCAACCGCGCTATGTATTACCACGACCTTCTCCCTTCCTGTGATCAGTTCTTGCCTTGGCAGAGCCAACCTTGCAACGAGAAAAACAATTACTTCATGGATCCTCATCACTCAGCAATGCATGGGCTCATGCCCCAACGCCTCGAGACACATTATCAGTACCCTTTGTATCAAAACACTCCGCAACAATTCGATGCCACTTATTCAATGACTATGAATGGGCCTCTGCCATTTCCTGGTGGTCAGCTCCCTCCCGAAACTACCACACTGCCACTGGACTCGGATTTCGTATCCGTCCCTCCAAGCACGATCACTGGTGAAGCCCAGGCATACCTCAACTATAGTCCGTGAGTTCTCGATGACAAAAGAATGTCTTCTCAATTGTTGATTCGAAAATTAATTACAGGGCCACTCTACAATATGATAGCGTTGCACTGTGCTACGAAATGGGTCATCAGGCGGCTGTCGGCGTGGCTGATGGCCATTTTCTGGCCCACGCTCCGGTTACTGGGCCCATGGATTACGCGTGCGTGGAATCGTCTACACGCCTTCTTTATATTTCCAACTTATGCTTTCCCAGTGAAGAGAATCCATGTGTAACCAGGGCCTGCCCTGCTGAGTATTGCGGGCTTGATGGCATTCTCAATGAATGTACTATAGAAATGCCACCTGTTCCACGGCCTATTACAACCGCGAATTATCCTCCCCCCATTTCCCTGCTAGCGAGACAGGACTATCCAGTGATCGACCCAAATGATAATGCCGGTTATACGAGTTTACCACAAGAAACTCAGCAAGTCCTGCGAAACCGCTCTAAAGCCAAGTATGTCTAGCTTTTTGTCTTAAGCGTATCATAATTGTGTGCTCATCACTGGTATCCTCCTGTTTGGCGATATAGCAATTCCGTTCAGAAAACCATAGTAAACCAGGCTCCGATGAGAGGTGCCATGTCACCTTCTCGCGAAATCAAAGTCAATTCATCTTCAAAGGAAACAGCCGATACAGTAAAACTCAAACAGTCGATACGCGAATGTGTCATAATTGTCGATGTCATTTGCAAGTTCGGTAACTGTGGCAAGATGACTACATCAGACTTTACACGTATGAATGGGCACTTCATGAGTGAACATGGCATTAGTATGGGATCGAGCGGCGATGTAATTTGCCTATGGAAAGGCTGTCAGACCAAGTTGAAGGCGACATCTCTGTACCGGCACTTGGTCAGCAAACATTTGAACTGTATCTTCGCCCCTTGTTCATTCGAATGCGGCAAGAACTTCAAACGTCCCGACATTAGGAACCGTCATTCTGCAAAGCACTGTGAATTGAACCCTGAGACCAAAGCCTGTCAGCGTCGCATGGCCCGTGAGGAGAAGCGCTTACAGATAGCGAAACGTAAGCAGGCTCTTCATCGCCAGTCAGCACTTCGTCGTAAGACGAGTATTAAGCCTGGACAGGCAAATCAGCGCAAGCCTTCCCGTGCACGCGCTGGGCACGCCTGATGCTACTATTACCTCCTTTCCTCTTGCGTTTCTTTTTCATTCACTTTAAACCAAAAAAAAAAAATGCTGCGCGTTCTTGAAGTATTAAGCCCTTTAGCCCCTAGAGATTTATTAGTTGAATAACAGAGGTTTTAGTGTCGCAAGAATTTCTTTGTTTAACCCAACTCTCCACGCGGGAACTGCGCGGGATGATTAGTGGCCTTGAGGCGACCTGGGCTTTGACTGATGAGGCAACAGAGGGAGAACTGTAGTTCCAGAATTTCCACAAGGACCCTCAGGGAAGGTGATTTTCCGGAACGCTCAGGCTACCACAAATGAGAAGAAAGAGTAACGGAGCAATCGAGGCAGCCAGCGGTTCAAATTTCCCGGAGATTAACGGCCAGGGTGACTACGACAATGGATTACCGATACTGTTTCGCTGTCTGCCTACCCTGGAAAGTTGATTCGGCCTACAGATAGTCACTTCAAACCTTCGCGGAAGAAGTGGATGGGGAACAAAATATCGAATGGCAACACGTGCCCTTTGAAGTCTCATTGCTTGTGGTCCATTCGAAAATCATGAGAACTGCCTGTGACATTCACATAACTACCCCAAGAAACCGCAGTAAAAAGTGCAAGGTCGCTTTGACCTTGGTTACCGGGCGGGGCGAACAATGCCGCGACTAACTGGGCCTCCCGCCAAGGAGCGCATCATTGTGCGGAAAAACCCACTTTGACCATGCAACTGATGCGGCATAGCCAAATAGAGACGACACCCCATTATTGCCGAGCCACGCACTCTTCGCATGTCCAGGTGATCAATTGTTCAAGGCGAAAAGGCCATGATGGATTTGGAACGTCTGCTATCAACGATTGGCTGGCCATGACACCCCTGACCCCTTTCTCCTGGCCCAAGTGTATCAAGGCTACTTTTGCGAGTCACAGAGAAAGGTGACCAGCGAGGATTTTACTGGTCCTCGTAGGAAACGGATCACACCCTTCGGCAAATCAGAAAGGGAAGTCCTTTGTCTTCCGTACGTATATTTAAGCCCCCCTCAACCATGGTTCTGTTCTCACAACGTCTGCTTTTTGCGACTGTCTCACCTCGATTCATCCTACCTGGTGTCATTCTCCAGCTCCATTCTCTGAAAACGCCTCCCAGTCAGCGTCTATACCGATATCTGTTACACTTACGATGTCCGCAACTTCCAACGAGAGCACGAAAGACAATGCGCCGAAAGACTTGACGAAATTGATTGATGAGTGGTGTGAAGACCTTCAAGAATGCTTCCCGGACGGTTTGGCTTTCCTGGAGGACCTCTTCAAAAAGCATGGGATCACAAAAGAGGAGTTAGATCGAGCATGGCCCGAGTACGTCGATGCATAACCTTCCAAAAGCGAAAGTATAACCCACTTCCACAGTTTCGAGCAATACATGAATGAATTGGATGTACTTTCTCCATCTGCTTGGGCATCCATGTTCCAGGGACAAGGGATTCCAGTCACTAGTAATAGACACTCGGAACAGGAGCTATGGAGTCCTAAATTGGGCGTATTGCGCAAGGGAATGCATGCCCATCAGTGAGTCCCGATGATAATTGTGTAATTAGCAACCTGATAGAATTTTGGATAGGTTTAATGCGCCTGATCTTCAGGGATTCGCCGAGATTGGTAAGTGACCCTTTCCCATTTCTGGGGAATATAAGTATGTCTTACGTTGTGCAGAGGGAAACGACCAGGGCGACATTGATGATGCTACTGAAGGGATTAGCAACGTGGAAGTCTAAACTTGAGAGGCTTGATGTTTTCAACAGGGAGATGAGAGAAGCGATCGTAGACTTTATTCAGCATCCAAGTAGAGGTTTTTATTGTTGTGCCAGAGGGCGATTTCAAATTTTCAATAACTATTGTTTGCGCCACAAGGAAAGAACAAGTGAGACTGTGTGACATGACAGAAATGTGACGCAACGGTAACTCTTATCTTTTCTGGTTGTGGTAATTTGGATAAACATCATGTAAGCCAGATGTTAGGCTTAAGCAACTAAAACAACAACAAAAGCAAAACTTGCGAGCATTTGATTATTGTATTCATGGAGTGACGGAGGGGAAACGGGTTAGCTCGGTATTGTTTGTATATGAATTTGTGGTGTCATTCAACTTGAATCAATTTATTTTGCTGACTTCTGACCGGCCCTTCTTCCTGCCAACCTCGTTCATTTTGTTTCACTGGCAAGTTCTACCAGTACAACCTCTATCTTCTTCCTAGTTTTAGAAGTATCCAATGCTTCTGCAACAGGTGGTTGTGTGTATTTTACTTTCGGACGCATCACGATTCTCAGGTTGATCTGATGATCCAGAGGGATGAGTCGTCTCAAACAGTATGTAAATCCCCACATGGCTTGTTGGATAGGCAAATAATTCTTACCAGTTCCTTTCACAACCTCTTCCAGCCCTTTCATTCTGGTTTTTGCTTGATCAGTCATATCCGTCAATGCTGCATGGACCTAGTTTTTCGTTTCCAATATAATGGCACAGAAGGTAAGAAGATGTCATATTGAAGTCGTTGCTCACTTGTTATCAACGACTTTGCTTTTATAATAGCTCTCCCGTCTGCTGAATGGCCACGTGGCCTTGCTTCGGCCGTTCCTTTGCAAGCCACCGCGATCGTTGCGTGTTAATCCGTGCAAAAGTGATCTATGCCGTTGTTCGCCACCATGCACCGGCACGAGACATTGACTGACGACATATAAATGGCCAGTAACTGGCGATTAAAATCACTATCCAGACTACTCTCTCCCATCATGACACCGTTCACCAGCTCCTTTAAACGCCTTTCCTTCCTGCTCTCTATCGCTTGGACTGTCCTTGCTCAAGGCAATTCTTTGATGAACTGCAGTGAAGCCATCATCCCTATCGGCGTCATAGCAACTGTGGCGGATTTCAAGCTCTCACCTCCCAAAAGCCAGTCAGAGTTGACTGGTCTTGTGACCCGCCTCGCCAGCCAAAATTCCAATGTCACCGTTGAGATCGGGACCTCGACATATCAGTTGAATAAGTCGTATGATATCTGGTCGAAGCTTTGCGTTCCTGTACATTTCAAACGCGGAACCCTTGAGTTTGCTATCCACGGGTGAGCGATGATTTTTACAGAATTCTTATTAGAGTCTCTGACCTCAGCATCATTAGGATTAATTTTGATCATTCGTACTGGGACTTTGGTGGTGAAGGCTCTCAATACAACTATGTAGAGGCTGCAGTCAATGCAGGTCACGCTATCTTCATCTACGACAGACTTGGTGAGTTCTGAATGTTTGCGAGTAAGTTTCATCTCTTATAATATTACATCAGGAACTGGTCAGTCCAGCAAACCGGATGGAATTAAAGAGGCTCAAAAACCAACCGAAGTTGCAATCGCGGCTCAGTTACTCAAGCTCCTCAAACAGGGCATCCAAGGGTTCGTCTTCGATAAGGTAGTTGCTATCGGGCACTCATACGGAAGGTCAGTCTTCACCTTCCTCCTATCGTAAGCAACCAGCTAATATTCACTTTGCAGCTCTCAAGTCACTGGGTTAGCCGCCGACTATCCGAGCCTTGTGGACGCCATCGTATTGACCGGTTTTTCTGCCTATTCTGGTGGACTCTCTGCAACATTTTCCGCATTTGGTTTGACTATCGCTGCTAATCAGAATAGGACTAGATGGGGTAGGTGCACCGCGCTGTTCTGGGATTGTTGGCTTATTTCCAAACCTCTTTCAGGCTCGTTGCCTTCGTCTTATGTTGTGACTGAGGGCATGTATAATGACGAAATGAACTTCTTTCGCTACCCATTCTTTGAGGCTGGTCTGTAGCTGTCATCCCCTTCATTATTGGAGTCGTTAGACTGATGTGATGTATACCAGGTGTCCTTCAACATGCCTCAGATTCGAAGGGTTTGTTCACTCTTGGTCAAATACTCACTCAAGCACCTAGTCCCACTGGTCCATTCAACAAACCAATACTTGTAGTTACGGGCGACAAGGACTTGTACGTCGCTCTTTCTTCCACATAGTCGGCATATTCTGATCAAGTCTTGCAGTATCTTTTGCGCTGGGGACTGCTATCAGAACACTGGGAAAGGGTCCAACCTCATCGACGAAACGAAGACTCTCTTTCCTGCTGGTCAATACTCATACTACATTCCGGCTGAAACGGGCCATGCTGTTAATTTACACTTCAGTGCCAAGGAGTCCTATGAAGTGATACAGAAATGGATGGTGCAGCGCCAAATGTAAAGAGTAGAAACATGTTGTAAAATACCAAAGCAGCGTAAAAGTTATACAATCCTAAGATACCATCCAGATTACCAAACAGTTCGAAGTACAAATATGATGAACACCTAATAACCAGACTCCTAGTCGAAGTAACCGGCTTATCTTCCTAGTTATCCGTCTGCTCACACTCTTGTCCTTCCCAGATATCCCATGGGAGACTCTCGACACACCTCTTGATCTGCTTCAACGTCGCACTCTTGTCGTAGTAGCTCGCACCACACTCCTTCTTTGGACACCTTGCTCTGAAGCATGTTTCTGACTCTGGCCATTGAGCAAACTCCCCATCCAATTGAGTGCATGCAAGAAGTGTGGCACCAAGTGGCCGGTTATTCATCTCTCGCAGCATAGTTGATTTGAGGATGTCCCATGGGGTAGTCGTGAGCTTTGTTACTCCACATTGGACACAAATGTAACTGGGACTATTGTGAGATTAGTACAAACACTCTAACCGAGAAAGTAACAATGGTCTCACTTATTACCAGCGGTAAACCTGTCCCGACTCTCGATTAGGACCTTAAACAGCTCGTATCTCCGGTTTCTGAGGTTTAGCAAGAGTTCCCAGTCCTTCCTCGTCACGGCCAGGGGCTGACATTCCTCGTTCGCCCTCCCATACTTTCCAGAAGACACCCACCGCCCTTCTTGCACGTCCTTCCATTGTTTCTCCAGGTTCTCAATAGGAAGAGAAAGGGTCCCTACGGCAGCGCGGGCTGTCTCTTCCTTCCAGCCAAAGTGCCGTGCGAGTGCGTACATTCGCACCGGGTCTGTGTTGAAGAATCCTGCAGAACCCTCTAGCAGTCTCGTTAGGATCTCAGATCCCAGATAAGAGGGGTACAGGAGAGAGAACGGGAGTCGATGGGATACAGACGATAGATAGGGAGGAGAATAAGAGACATTGATGGCATTGCGAATGTACGAAATTGGACCTGGTGTATCCCACTTTTCTGCGAGCAGCAGGAGATTCGTAAGTGATCGTAACGAAAGTGTATGAAGAGGTTTCGGAGGCGGTAGTCCAGTTAGTAATGGTAATATTAGGGCAAGGTTCTCTGATGATTCGTGTATTATAATTTGAGTTGGTATCGAATTAGTTTGGGTATCATTGTCAAAGCCCCCAGTTTCCTCATCTGTGATTGACTTGGGTTGTGGGAGGCTAAACATCGTTTTGAAAAGTGCTGAGGTTGTGCTGAGAGTTTGCGATCGTACACGGAAGAGCATCCCTTCAAGAGATACGAGGGCAATATCCGTGTCTGGCGATGAAAATCGAGGGTGACAGACACCGATTGCGGAGTGTCCGGTTGGAGACGGAGGCTTGTCGTTACAAGATGGTAGTTTTTGCGGTGCATTGAAGGCGGGACCGCAGAGAACCTTGTGGGAAATTAGCAATGAAGAATTAATCATCGGGACAGCTCTCGAGTAGAGAGGAGGTCGGTCAATGGGCTGAGGGATCAGGGAAAGGCGTGGGCACCCTCGTGCAAGTCCTGAGGCAAGCACCAATATATGGTGATGAACACGTGTGCTACGTACCAGGAACAACCATGTAATAGAACACGATTGGACAGGGCAGTAGAAGAATGAGGTTACGTTGGCACATGAACTAATGTATTAGATGATACATCCTGTCAAAGCTTTCAAAGCTTTTACAAAGTCTTCGGATTTACCTTTCGCACACTACCTTATTTAAGTTAAACAATTACCGCGTGTCAGAAAAAAACATGCGATTCAGACCCTGTAGAGATTGTCTAAATCCTGGGTCAGATGATAACAGAGAAGACTGTCGTGAGTCTTTGCCGCATGCAGGGCAATTATGATAACTTCGCACGCTCTTAAATCAACGATACACAACCTGGGCTCGAATTTGCGCTCCGGAATACGAGCCAGCTAAGTAGGTGCGTGACCAAGGATTTCTCAGCAGTCCCGAATTAAGAGCTAGAATTGCGAACGATTCCCATATAAAATAACAGTCTAAACCCTAGTTGGAGTGGTGGCGTGTGGACCAGAGTTGACTAGAATCCTCCTCGTGCGACAGAATCGTGTCGTCATCATGTTCAAAATGATTACCAAATACAGTAAATGTTTCCGGGAGAGAGTTCCACTCCACGTGGCTCGTGCAAAAAGATGTCATTATGTGGATGCATTGTCGTGCAGAGACGAAATCAAGAGACCCCCAGTTGAGATGGTCGCCGAGATTTGTTCCTGGTGGGCATTCACATTGAAGGTGAAAAGCGGTAGAGGGTGAGTGGTTTGATTTCTAGAACCCAAGCACCATCCATATCACTAAGCTGCTTTCAAACTAGAATATGATAGTTAGTGCATAATGTAACCAGAAATGCTCCATACATACCCCCGGCCCATACTCCACCAACTGTAAAAGGTTCGTGGCACCTCTAAACGCCTGTCCATTCAGGGTATATGTGAGCTACTGTGATAGCGTGACAAGGTAATGACAATGTATGACGCGTGACGAGGAGAATAATAGCATTCATGTCGTTCTTGGGATCGAGCATTACATCAGAGGTCCGGATGCTCCTGATATCAGTCTGAGCACCCTAAAGACAACAGGCGAGTGACAATCAAGCACAGTGTATTAGTAACATCATCACACTTCATCTAAGCCTGAAGTGGAGGCTATGGAACAAGCCCCATGATGTGCCAAATGTCCAGGAAGATGACGGGCAGAGAAGACAGTTGAGATCGGTTTCCACCGTAACATGTATCAGGAATTCATCATTGTAGGCTTACACCCTTTGGACGATTATGATCAACTAGAATGAATGAAATTCAGATATGCTCCGAACCAAGAATCAAGCTGACGAACCTTGTCAACTAAACAGACAGCTTCCATCAAACACCTGCATGAAGACACTGAAATGATCAAGAGACATCGACTCTGAAAACACTTGGCGATCTGTGCTTGTAGTTCTTGACGGTAACACCACAACATCCAAAGGAAAACATGCATTCTCGAGGGAGGAATCGGATCTTCTCCAATAATAATATGGAGGGCCACCTAAGCCACCTGTGTTTCTAGGTCAGAAGTAAGGGATAGTAGTGGTTGGAGTCAGCGGACATTCCACCTTTTGGCTATGCCGGGCACGATCCACGGCAAAACCCCTCAGGTCTTCCCAGGACTACCAACATTGCAAAGTTACGTACACCGTAGAAAAAGACTTTCCGAGTCCCCCGCCAGAGACCCTGACGCCGCAGCACTTCGTTTGACAAGTGGCGTCAAGAGGAGCAAAGAAAACAGTTCATGCAAGGATATGTAAGTCTTGGAAGAAGACGGAGGAGATATTGAGGCTGTGAAGAATGGAAGCTGAGAAAATTAACTGATCAAATCGCAGTTATGCATCCATTAATAACGGACCTTGGGTAAAAAGCAACAAACTTTGCACTTCGAGCTAGACCTCAACCAGCACCATGAGCGCACATCCAAAGCCACAAGCAGACGTGAGGTGACATGCGCAAAAGGCCCAAAAATAGGCCCGACTTGTGTGGAATGAAAGCCTATGCAACCTCTAAGAATAGAGTAAATAGACCGTGACTACAGGCATGAAACAAAACATACATATGTAACCATGTTTCAGATATCATCAATGACCATGCCGCCCATCTAATTTAGTTTTTAGTCCGACATCAGTTTCTCGAGGAACCTGTGGATCGTCGCGATGTTTCACTGTTTGGGGAAGTGGCACTATACCTTGGAACGTCACGACTTAACTAATGACGAACTACGGACCCTTTATGGTATTTTTTCCCCACGGGGGCGGGCTCTTCGCAACCAAAGTCGATGCACCGTATCAACTTTTCCCAGCTCGAGGTGTCTCTCCTCCTTATGGACCTCACTAACACCAGGTCATCTGCAACCTTTACTATCCTTGATAATAGGTCATCATCCATATCTACCCGCCCCGAAAATAAGATAGTTGTTGTTTGCTGGCCTGCGAGATAGTGGCGAGACGGTTCCATTGATGGTGCCAAGGATAGCACGGCCCTGAAACGTAAAATCTTAATCCACATACTGAAGGGTTTGTGGCTGTCGACAATGAACAACGGGAGATCGAGTGCTCTCTCTAACTCCCGTAGCAAGGCCTCCGATCAACAAGAAATTGATTTACTTGGCCACGCAGGGATATCGTAGTCAATCATGAGCAACTTGAATGCGCATTCGGATGACAATCATGTCGTTGAGAAAATGATCGAAGGGTGTGTTCATGTAGATCAGGTCCAGTATGTAGGGATTTATTCCTTGTCTCCAGCGTACAACGTCTTGTGGCTATCGTGTCATTGTGTGGACCACTTGCATGATGTGATCTGTACATTAGTTCTACACGGAGATTGAGTTGTTCAACAGAGCTAATGACATCGGATAAGGTAGTTTCTGCCTAGGCGATATGGTCGCAGTGCTTGTCTGGTTCTGTCTGAGGTCGATTAAGTGATATGAAACTTTGAAAGCAGAGAAGGGCATGCTCACGAACACGATACTTGCCATGGAAAACACTTCACTTCAGTCAATCTTCAGTCAATCGTTTCGAGAAGCCATTCAAACAAGGCTGCCAGTAGCCAATCAACTCAAAGCATGGAAGAATCATTGCACAGAGTAGAACCAAGAGTCCATCATAGGCAATGTAGAGAGACAAGCAAAAGAGGGTACTCGCACTCGAAAGTTGAGTGTAGCCAAGAGTATCCCAGCAGTTCTCACTTCGCACTATCCCAAAGGAAAACAATCAGGCCGCTTCCGGTTTGATGCGGTATTTGATGGAGTCATTCTTAGGGATGCCCGCTGCCCGAGGGGCGCCCATTGAATACGGAACTGTATCCCCGTCTTGCCCGATGTACGGTAGGAAAAGGAGAAAACACAGTCAGTTATTGCAAAGTCCCCACTTCCCGCTACTCGTTTCTCTTCACCGGCATGATTACCATCATCACTCTCGTACAACTGAGTGACAATTGAGTGACCAAGGAACTTGGATGATTAAGAACTCACATAATTTGAATCAGCCACCTGATAGGAGTCAATCTTATTCTAGTTAGTTTAGGTGGCGTCGCTTCAAACCTCGGACCTGCTCAAGACATGACTGTGGCATAGGCAACATAGAACTTTTCGAAAAATGCCTGTGCTCTACTTCACACCCTGATACCCGTCAGGCCATGAGTTCCGAATGACGGAGAGAAATTGCATAAGATACTTGATGAATATCACTGGCTAAGAATACGCGACAAGCACGCAAATTATAATCCCTGAAACACAGGCCATTAAAAGGAGTAAAATGAAAAGTCCGAGAGAACCTGTACATTGTGACTTATCAATAAGTGAACAATGCCAAGGGTGGCGGGTCATTTGAAGTCGAAAATATCCAGTACTAATGGAGTGGTGATAACCAACAAACACCATGCGGAAAGGGAGGGTCGGGTAAAGTTTGAGTGGCACACATTGACTTCAGTGGAAACGGCCGCAAAACATACGCTGTGAGCGGCGTTTGTCGGTACACGCTTCGTCATTAAATTCACTGGGCCACCAGGTATTGTAGCATACAATGCACGGGCACAATAGCACCAACAAGAAAGCTTTCATCCTGAGCGGACAACTCTTGTGAAGGTACAAAGTACTTCAGCCACTTGTGAAGCATGCATGTCATAGTGGTGTTCACACTCCACACTGGTGCTATGGCGATATTGGGGTGTTTTGAGGAGTAATGGTGATGATTGGTGGTCAATAATTAAAAGAATCGATGGCAGAGGATGTCATGACGTTTAACCAGGACTGTCATGGAAAAATATTCACTTGCACGTATATCAGTCACTACCTTTATTGATCCAACTCGCCGTGTGAATGCTTTGTAGGTTTCACAACCTGCACCCTGTAAAAGAACACGATCTGATGATTCAGGAACAAACAACAACTCCTTCATGGTGGACATTTACAACCGTTGCATTCGCCGTTCACGGAGACAAAAAGGGAACGATCGAGTATTTCCTCATGATAATGTGTGAAGTTCCTTTGTTCCTGGTACCTCCAATGATCTACTTGGATCCTGTGGAGTTGTTTTTAGGGCCGGCACCTCGAGGTCGGTGAAATAACGGCAGGCAATTTATCTGATAACTAAAAGGGCATCCTAGATCTATTTTCGGCCTTGGTGCTGTGTTGCAAAATAATAACGTCCTGAATGAGATTGACAGGCAATGTCTCAGCTTGAAATGATGCAACCTGGACGATAAATCGTTGGGTGTTCGGGGTCCTTGCTTCTTCACCGGTGCGGGATGGGATTGCCTTTTACCCTGCGTACGATCACCACACAGCATTATCAGGTGCATTATCTTCCCGACAGACACGGTCACTATAACCGCGGTAGAATGAATGGTTGCCGCCGACATCCACCCCTGGCAAAGGGGCAATAGCAATAAACAGTTTGGTGGCTCAGAAACGCTTGCAGATCTGTACTGCATAAGCTAAAATCATAGCTTATTGAAGGGGCTGTAATTGAATCATTAGTGCCACGCGAGGGGATTTCATGTGAGCAACATTAGACTTCCTCTACCTAGTTTTAAGAAAAAAATTTTTGGCACCGATACATGCAAGAGCCTGAATAGCAACCTTGACAGGTATGACGGTTTCAAGTGGAGCCTACATGTTCAAAGTCCCAATCACTGAACTGAATTGCTCTTTGATGCAAAGTTCTAGATTAGGATTCGGCCATCGTGACAGGCCCCCTCAAACATACCGAAGCAATGTCAATGTACGACAGCTGATAACCAAGTATATCTCACTCTATACAATTATAAAACAGATTCTGCCCACCTGTGATACTATCTCAAAGCTTGGATGAGTGCTGTAGAGTGGAAACGCATACATTCCCGATTTGCTCCGAATGGCCGTCGGATCCACGGTAGCATACAAGTCAATCCGATTCGGGCCATCGAAAGACATCGAATGATGGTAAAAAAAGAAAAAAAAAAAACAATCATAGGCATGAAAAGATGGATACATTGCTCGTGGTGGTGTGTTCCTCCAAGCGTTATGCAGCCCGCAAGATTCGGAGAAGTTGGATGACAAAAAACTAGAGTGCACCTCTCTGTTGTGACAGGTGTTTAGGTCACATTGTCACAATATGTGACCTCTCTTTTTTTTTTTTTTTTTTTCCCTCTTCATGCTTGTTCCTTATATCAACTTCACAAACAACGCAACCAACTTGAACCTAATTAAGGTGTCCCCCTCTCGCCGTTTTTGACATTTTCAAGGTAATATATCGATACAAAAAAGCCATGAGGCCAACCCGTACCCTTATTACCAAACTCCAACGTGATAACGATTCCAGGTCAATCTGGTTTCACTCCCAAAGATAGTTACATCCGTTCATTCGTTGCATTCTGTTCTTATGCTACCCTCATTAAACTTATACAGCAAAGCTATGAATTCATAGCGCTAAAAAGTATGCATCAACCTTTTTTTCATATTTTTTTTTTTTTTTTTTCAATCCTGGCAACAAAATTCGGAGCATAGATATTCCCCCCCCCCACCCCCTTGAGGGGGTCCTGGACCTGTTTTTGTTACAATCACACAAGCAAAGGAACGACAGCGCCTTCTCCATTCTCTAACTGCTATACCCGACGAAAAAAAGTTCAGCTCAAGGGAGGTTTCCTTAGGATCAATTGATCGGTGGTTTACGACGTTTGTGTATCTTGGAAGAAAAAAAAGGTTGAGTCTGATATATAGTTAGTATCGAATGCGCGGGTCGAATTTTCTTGGCCGTCTGGCTTCAGGGGGGGAGGGGGGGGGTCCATTTCTCTCCGAGACAGTAGTAGGTACCGACCAGGTGGGGAATTGCAAAGGACGTTTCCATACTCTAATATCGGTGTGCAAAAAAAAAAAAAAAAAAAAAAAATCGAATGAATGATGGATCCTTATCATCATGTGTGTCAACATGTTAAGTAGTGTGCATTGCTGAGATTTTTCGTGGGTTGACTGCATGAGAATGTTGCCAGATGGGAACATAACAGGGGTAAAAAAAAAAAAATGAATAAATAAATCAATGTCACAGTTGGATGGGGATGACAGGTATTGTAGCTGGGAAGGGAGGGGGGGGGGGGAAAGAAAATGTGTTACGACTCGGAGATGTGATCGTGTATGATCTGGAATACTCACAGTT
Source organism: Amanita thiersii Skay4041 (assembly GCA_002554575.1). Taxonomy (NCBI): domain Eukaryota; kingdom Fungi; phylum Basidiomycota; class Agaricomycetes; order Agaricales; family Amanitaceae; genus Amanita; species Amanita thiersii. Next base: position 20,628 of record KZ302062.1, on the reverse strand, counting down.
CATACAGTTAAGTTGTGATCCGGTAGCATTTCAACACAGAACTTTCGAGGCTCATACAACGTAGTAGAAGCGCGGAAAGCGACCAAGTCTCGAGTTCTCCCGCTCATTGGGGCGGATGCAATACAATACAATGAAAAAAGCAAAGAGTTATCACACGATTTCAGAAAAAAAAAAAAAAAAAAACTCTCAATAAAGAATTATAGATTTTCAAGCACAAGTGTTCTCGCTGTAAATAGTAAATACGCAACCATCAAACATTCTAAGTTGTACTACAAAACTGCCTTCTGTATAAGAGTTGATTGTCCCTATGCGCTTCGCCAGCGATCGCCTAATGTATGTCTTAGTCTTCTTTAGTGTCAGTCTCTGTTGCCATACTGATGGCATCCTCGGCAAGTTCCCGGGTCGCCTGACCGTGCCGGTTCTTATAGAAGACAATATCCCCTTCGTCTTCAATGAAGCAGCATTCCGTGAAGGTGCGCCAGAGTGCGCGGAACGTATTCTAAAGGTTAATTATGAGGATCATGCATCACAGAAGGCTTGTCAAACTCCGCACCGTCGAATCGTAGTTGTAGTCTTCTTTCAGTACCTTCTTAATAATCTCCGTCACTTGAGGTTGATTATCTTCTCAACGTGTCAATCAAGAGTATGCAAAAAAAAAAAAAAAAAGATGAAGTCAATCAGTACTTACAGAATGGGATGTAAGAGAATAGATGATGAGCAATCTGCATTGCTTCTCTGTTAATGTACGTAACACGACGAAGGATTGGTAACTTACATGGTCATGAGACACGTTGTGGAAGAAGAATCGTCCAGCCCAGCCAAGGAGGGGGCGATCGACAGTGGATAGAGCACCACGGACGAAATTCCACTCCTTCCGCCGGTAGTGGGCAATAGAAGGGTCCGAATGATGGAGATACGTGAGCATCACGATCCAGTGATTGCACAACTAATTTAGTATTTAGCAGGGAACTAGGTCGACGGTGATCAAAATATTAGCAACTTACGATGTAGGGAACAAAGTAGAGCTTGAGGAAGTTGGCGAGTCCGACTTGCTGTGTCCAGACGTACAATACACATGACATGAGAGTGATACCAATGTCCGAGGCGATGATGCCATTCCGTTCGTGGGGTTTGAAGAGAGCAGAGGAGGGCATGAAATGCTGTATAGTAGCTTTAGATTAGTTGATTGACTAAGGCGCAGCTGCTGCTGTAATACATACGTTCGTCCCTGCAGGGTGCCTTGGGCTGCCCATAACGTCAGTGAAGAGGTAGATTTGCCACCCGAGGAGCTGCATAAACATCATGTGGAAGAGTGTGTAAAGTGGAGTCTCTTCAAAAATCTCGTGATAATCTCTAAGCGTCGCAGTCTTTTCTGAGGGCAGCTTATAGTCAGATCGAGTTCGGGGGACGTAGTTCTCATCTCGTTCGACGGACATGGCAGCCTGGTGGTGGGCTCTGTGGGAAGACCTCCAAGCATAGTACGGAGCAAGAACGAACTAAAAAGTTACGTGAGCACCAATATAGTGTGACAGGACGTGAAGTAATGCTTACAGTGTGAAGCGCGAAACCACAAGCGTGATTAATCCATGAATATTGAGAAATATTCCCGTGTCCAGCCTCATGAGCGAGGCACCAGAGACCAGCAAAGATAACACCTTGCCAGTGCCAGTACGTTGCCCACAAGGACCATTTGACTACTTGAGCCGCAATGTGGCCATCTAGCCGTTGTGAAAGCCAATTCGAGAAAGGATCGATACGGAGGCCGAGCTGGTAGACGGCCAATAAACAGGCAATGTCCCTAGCGATGTAGAAGAAGCCTTTGAGCGTGCTTTTGCGATACAGGTGGTTGGGAACAGCAGCTTGGATTTCTTTCAAGGTCACCTGTGTGTGGTATGTCGGAGTCAGGGGTATGTTGGCGCAAGGTCAATTGGGGTGGAACGTACTTTAGAAGGCTTGAAGGGGGTCCTCAGCCGCTGGAGGTATTCAGGACTGTCTTGGAATAGGGAAGGCATAGTGGGGATACTCGAGACGAGAAAGCTTCAAGTAAAAAGTAAGCTGGAGTAAGCTGTGCGGAGTGAACATGACTTAGCAATTTATAAAATGTGGGCGTATATCTGTGACTGCCATGAATGAATGTTGAAACAGAGAAATGGACGTAAGAGGAGTGTAGTCTATCCGGGAATAGCTGCTAGTGCGTATCTGAGATGAAAACCGATTATTATGAGGTACGAGGACCCCGGACAGTCTTATCCCCCCTCTCTCTCTCTAACAATAATTCGGGTCCAACGGACTCCGTCGCTTCGTCTTGCTCGTGTCTAATTATGCTGTACCGTTTTACATCTTAATGGTTGTCTTCCGACTACATCGCAAATCAATTCAGTATTACCTCCATCAATAGTTCCCAATTGGCCGCCCACTGGCATCCATCTATTACTGGTAATCAACCATGACTCGTACCTGTCACTCCTCTTCCTCTATGGCAGGATGCAGTACTCTGCCCTCCACTAGCATTACGACTTCCTTTCTCGTCTACCTGATACCATCTTGAGAACCCGGGCACATTCGATCTCCAGATAGCCGTTGTTAAAGATTTGCCAAGCTTCGTCTGCGCGCACATCATCTGAGGAAGTGAAACTCTCACGTACAGCCTGTTATCCCTTCGGAGCCACTGTAGCTATACATTGAATATAAAAAAAGTTTGGCGGGAAAAAGCAGTGTGGCGTAAAATCGGTATCTCAAACTTTCGTGGTCAGGTCCGACACAACTGCCTTGGGTTTCAACTAAAACTGTTTTCATTTTTATTTTATTTTGGAGTTACTAGTTTCCGTACGTGGTTGGTTGCAAGACTGTCACTCTTGATGGTAATCAACTATGCCATCATAACACTAACCGGCCATTGTCTATATAATGGCGCGAAATTATCACCAACTGCACTTCTGTCAAGTGCTAAGGTCAACGCGTCTTTAGCTCGCTTGTTTACTCTCTTCCGCTCAAAGCTTAAGCTACAATGGGTGTTGACGGCTCTCACCAAGAATACAACGAGGATGCCCTCCCTACCTTCACTCCGATGAAATGGTACCTCCATTCTCACTCGTCGTCGTCGAGCATCGCGATACTCACACACTTTCAGGTCCATCAAGGAAATCCGCGAAGCAATCCCGCCTCGTCTATTTGTTAGAGACACTAGAAGAGGGCTTCTTCAATTAGCCCGCGACCTCGTCATGGCTGCGATAACATGGAAAGGAGCTATGGTTGGCGAAGCCTTTTTTCAAAGCGAAGCTGTCCGTCAGGCATGGACACCCCTTGGAGCCGAGGCTGCTCGTTGGAGCATGTGGCTGGCCTAGTACGCACTTTTTTTTTTTTTTTTTTCACCCTTGGCGAACCATTACTTACATTCTCTTCAAGTTGGTGGTTCCAGGGTTTGATTTTCACTGGTGTCTGGGTAATCGGCCACGAAGTGAGTTTTTTGACATTACTTTCTCGTAATATTTACTCATGCGATTTTAGTGCGGTCACGGTGCTTTCTCAGATCACAAGATTGTCAACGACGTAATTGGCTTTGTACGTCTTTAGTATTGTTGCTGCATTTAAACTGTATTGATTTGGCGTATTTTAGATCACGCATACTGCGCTTTGGACACCCTACTTCAGCTGGAGAATTTCTCACCACCGTCACCACAGCAATCATGCCTCTATGGAACGCGATGAAGTCTACGTCCCCAAGACACGCGAAGACCTTAACATCCCCGATGAGAAACCCGGGGAGAAAATAGATTACGACGAACTCCTTGGAGATACACCCATTTACACTCTCTATATGCTTCTCCGCCAGCAATTCTTGGCCTTCCCCGCTTACCTTCGTGAGTTTTATCTTAGATAACCTAACTCCACCATCATTGAACATCTATTCAGTCTGGAATGTTTCTGGACAAAAGAACTACCCCAAATGGACAAACCACTTTGATCGTACGTTGATGATACATTCCGGTTCTTCTTGGTACTCATCGATGTTCCTATAGCCAACTCCATCTTGTTCACCAAGGAACAGCGCAATAGTGTCATCCTCTCCAACATTGGAATTGCGACCATGGTTTGGCTCGTTTCTGAGGCCTCCTCCAGATATGGTGCTGCTCAAGTCATCAAGTACTACGGCATCCCATGGCTCATGGTTACCCACTGGTGTATGTTTCATCCGTATGGTCCATATACACCCCCCCCCCCTGACTGACATCTTTTCGTAGTCATCATGATCACCTACTTGCACCACACTGATCCTATCCTCCCGCACTACCGCGAGAAGGAATGGAACTACCAACGTGGAGCTGCTGCCACGGTTGACAGAGATTTCCTTGGCTGGCAAGGTCGCTTCTTCCTTCATGATGTGGCACACTACCATGTCATCCACCACGTATGTGTAACCTTTAGTTTTCATTTCAGTATATGGAAACTAATTGGATTACCGTTGAATTCATCAGTTCTTCCCTAAGATGCCATTCTGTATGTTTTCGTTTATATTGAACATGTCTTTTTTGTAATTGATTGCGTTCGCTTCTAGACCACGGCCCTGAGGCTACAAAGTACCTCAAAGAATTCATTGGTGAACACTATCACCGTTCTTCTAAGCCTGTATTCAAGGCCCTTTGGGAAAATTACAACTACTGCCAGTTTGTGGAGAACACAGGTACGCGAAGAGCCTGGGATTTTTTCTTCTTCTTTTGGTACGCGACTCAATATGATTCTTTTTCTTAGGTGATATTCTTTTCTACCGTAATAAGAAGGGACAGGCTATCCGCAGGCCAGCTGATGAATGGTACAACTCGGCGAAAGCTAAAGTCAACTAATCACGACTCTCACACTGTCAACTGGATTTGACTACTAGAGCATTTTCTCGTTTTCTATATCTCTCATCGTGCCCCAATATTTGCTTTTGTCAGATACGTATTATCCATGGACGGTGTTATATTAACCATTACACAAGAATTGTTTTTGGACTAGAGGCATGTGTGTAAAGTGACTATATATGATCAATGAAGTTATTTGTGGTTGGCCCCTAGAACATGCATATAGTTTTTGAAAGTGGCTTCGCTTAAGATTTGACAAGTTGAGAATGATAGGTATCTCGATCTGATGGGATTTGAATAAAGTGTTGAGCTTATGGGGATTGGATGGGAATTACCGTGACATACTATCATCATCACAGAAGGCTTATTTAGTTGGTGCGTTTGGCTGATGTACTTTTTGGAATAATTCACAGAGACCCCAAAGAAAGAAGTGTCGAAACAGGGGTCATATTAGTGTCACGGTGTTCAGAAATATACTAGCTTAGGGGAGTCGACAAGGGTTTCTTGGGGGGGAGCAGTTTTTTTTTTTTTTGTTATTGTATTCTCATTTCCTCGCAAGCAGTGTGTGATTGTGATTCACTCTTTAGGGTTTTGTACAGAATCATCTCACCTCGAGGCATCAGGGGAACTGTACTAAAGCGGGTTTGGAGCGGCATGTTGAATTAGATTGGTGTTTCATAAACACCAGGCTTCCAGACTCCGTTGTTTGCTTGAGCCTGTGTCCCAACGACAGCAGGTTGCTAGCGTCAACGAGGTTGACATGACATGTCTCTGCCGAGCACTTAGGATGAGAGTCACAAGCATAAAAAAAAAAAAAACAAGTTTAGCATTGCCTGGGAACTATGCATATGTTCATGGCATGGCTACGATACGCAGCAACACGCCTGGTGAAAAGGGAAGAGAAATGATCCCAAAAAAGGCTCCACCTGCCAATCTCCTTGCCGAGAACGGATGGGGGGGGGGGTGAACTATTTTGTTAAAAAAACAGTCCCACGCCGATTCCCACGGTAAAGTTCGGGGAAATCGGACGAATGGCCTCAAGTGTACTTTATCTTACGATATCGATGGAGTGTAAAGCGCTCATAAGAATGAAAGGGGGTGAGCACCACAGCAGGAGTCGCTTGAAATGGGCGCTGAAACAAGTTGGCGCACATGGCGTTCTGACTACTGTACTTCTCTCGAGCTGGTGGTCCAGAACCTCCGCCCACCGGAACAGGTTTGAGCGGAAAGTTTAAGTAGCTGCGAGAAAGGTACAGTTTGATTTTTTTTTTTTTTCTCCTTGCACATTGCACTTGATCATTTTTGTGTCGGAGAAGTAGTTCTTGCGATGACGTGAAGAGCATGAAGCGACTCCGGTGAAAATGTTGAGCACTTATTCTGTGACGTGTTACTGTGACATTTGTAATTCATGTGGTACACATACAAGGTCAAATACAAATAGAGGGCTTTGCCAAACAAACTGATTCATTGTTGCCACGTGGCAATTAAACGTGCTTTGTTCGCAAGCTTCAATGAAAGTCGTGCTAGCGACAGAATCACAATGGGTACATTGTGAACACCATTGTCTTTCTTTTTCTATTGTAATCTGGTATAAATTTTATGCATTCCTCGCTTGAAAGAACTCATAAGCAGGTCTTGAGAACCTACCTACCGATCTGCCTCACTCAAAAATACTCACCCAAAACCTCGTTTGTGGTCTTTTTGTCTCCTTTCGTTCTCTTGCTACGCCCTTAATCTTCACCTGAGCTAACTTGGGGTGTCCTGTCTACTACACGTGTATTACGAACAAAGGTGTGTCCGTAGTTTAAGTTTGTGCTTTGACTGCGGGTTGCTTATAATACGCCACTAGTTTTTTGGAAGCTGTAGTCCTAGTGGCAGCTGACTAACCTGTGCTTGCCTTACTCCATCGCTGGCCGATACCGCTCTTACTATTCTGCTGCTCACGTCTTGTATACGTTCAACTTCCAAACATCCTTCGAGAAACGAAAGGCTTCAATCAGTCATGATGATGTCCATCAATGCGCCCAACGTCGCTTCATCCGTTGTTACGAATGGGATTCCTAAAAGCCTGATTGAAGCTATCTGCTTCCTTACTCGACCACTCTTCATGTTGTACTCCCCCAGTGAGGTCTTGGCCCTCCAAAACGTCCTCCAAACGACTCTCATGACCACCTACCTCACCTCACGTGACTCTACCCTCTTGCTGACGCTCTCCCCAACTTCCCCTCTTCCCCGCCCACTTTTGGCTGCATGCATTGCAGCGAATGTACAGTGGATGGACTGGATTATGTTGCTCGGTAACCAACAAATTGATTTGCTTATCGAACCCTGCCGTGTTGTGGTTAGATTTGGTGGAGAAATGGGAAAGGTGACAACTATCTGGCAGGAACTAAAGTACGAAGGATCAGGACCTCGTCTCTCCCGTTGGCTTCCCTCGACGCCGCCCCGCTTCCAGGCACCATCGAACAGCGGCGCTAGACATGGTCCAACTACGAATCATCATGAAAGACCGACGCCTGCCTTTCTTCGCGCCACTGTTGACTCCGCACGCGCTCGTGCCAGCGGACGCACAAAGGCTCAAGAGCTATTAGAAGTTACCGATAAAGAGGAAACCGAAGAAATTTTTGCTCTGCTTTCGAACCTCACTGTCACGGGTATTACTCCTACACCGGCACGAGATTGTTTCTCCCTGGGGCAATGGGAGAAGGGGATGCCTGTTCCTATCTCGGCATCGTCATCAGCTAGCGGTGGCATACTCTCCCCTATTTCCTCACCAGGAAGTTCCCGACCTAGCTCTAGGTCCTCGAACTTGTCTGGATTCTCACTTGCTTCTTCATCGATAGAGAGCATGACTACTGCAGCTTCAATGTCGCCGTTTCCTCCTACGGGATCGAAGCAGTTTGTGATACCGCCCATTTCCTGTAATGGTCAGCCAACATCACCGCAGCGAAGCAGAGTTTATGTCCCTCCTCACCCCGTTCGTGCGCGCGCTCAGGTTCCATCAGATCCAGAGCCTATAGAGATTAGAGAGGATGAGGAATCCCCTATCTACATTGATACTTCGAAGCAGTCCATGCAGAAGTATTTGTATCAGGGTGGAGTCAGCACCGTGCTTACTGGCGGTGTCATGCTTGGCCCACAAAAGAGGACCCAGCAGATTCCCCCCCGCATGCGTAAATATCAGGCATTCAGCTCCATTGCTAATGCAAGTGGTAACTGGAGACGGTTCTGAAAGACTTTTTTTTCCCTCTCTTTCCTTCTCCTGTGTATATTAAATCCCGAGCACCGCAGGTGGGCTCTTCCCAGGTAATGGAAACGGTTTTTGATTCAGACACTTTCTCCAAAAAGTTGTATCACCATTCGTGCTTCGATGTGTCTTTTTCTGTATCTTTATCATTTTCATATATTGTACACTTGTACAGTCCTAATGGTACATATGTTGTACTCTTTTTAAAGATTTGGGAAGTGGTTGATGAACTCTGGATTGTGCTCGTCTTGTTCCTCGCTATGATTCTCAGATGGAGTAACCGGCGATTGTATTGCTTTCGTCAACGAGCGTCTTGACCAATGTAGCCACCTCAACAGCACCCTATTTTTTTTTTTTTAAAAAAAAAAAAAAAACAATTATCAGTAAAGGCTTTTTCCCCCCCTCTTCCCTCTGAATCGAGGAAATAATATTCGTGGAAGATCTGATACCTACGGGGGTATCAGAGTGGCAACATATAGAAACCTCTGTCAGATTGTTGCCAAGAGACATGTGCTTTCCATCAACTGTTGTTATCTCGTGGCGCGTTAGAATCCGGTCAACCTGTGAGCATTTATTATATAAGTATACATAAAGAGACAGATGCGGCAGGTACAAAATGATGAAAGAGTCAGACTGTATTCATAGTATGGAACTGGAGAAAATAATACCACCGACTGGGATAATTTTCAGCCATGAGCAGTGCCAGTCAGTGGCTGGGATGGTAAAGGGAAATCAATTGAAGATGAAACAAACTCACTCTCCCACGGACAATGTCCAGAGATACGGGCGTGTGTTTCCTAATTTGGTGGGTAGGCTTTTTAACATGAGGACAAAAAGGACAATATGACGGAATACGAGAGTGTAAAACAGAACAGTTACGATAGTTTGGAAATTGAGAAGGGTGGGGTGACAGGATAGAGCGCTTACTTTGTTATCAGGAGTTTCCCTTCCGGGGTATAATCAAGATCGGCGAACCATTCTGTTCAGGGTAAGAGAGTTGTCAGGTCTGGAACACTTGTGCAATCATTATCAACGCATCATAACCCGGTATCTCGGTAAACAAATACCATGTGTTTGATCAACAAATGACCAGGGAAGGCGACAAAAAGGTTAGGGTTGTAATTGTAGACTGACCTGGAATGAATCGCACTCCGCGTTGCTCAGCGGCGACTTGGTGCATTGTGCCTGCGAGACCGATGAATGCAACTTCGTTGGAACTATCAGAAAAAATCTTTGCCACTTCAACAGCAGCAAGGGCCAACGGTAGCGAGCGGGCTGTTTGACCATAGACTGCGCCATGGGGCTTGATCTGTATCAACTGAAATTAGTTGTTTGCGGTGTGGGACAAGACTAATAGCTATTGTGGTGCGCAAGAACAAGAAAGCGCTGTACGCGTGTACAGTGATGCATGTAGATACGCGTGGGCGGAAATGAACTGAAAGCCAAGCACCGCCTTGAGGACTGGTTGCGCAGCCTAGGGGAAGGACCAATCGAATCTATAATTTGTACTTACATGGTGAAGTTGCAATCGGTGGCGCTTTAAGAAGCCGGAGAGAGCTCCGACTTGGTAGATGAGACATGCAGCTAATTCGTCCTATATTCAAGTGGCGACGTCAGTGTCTGTCAGAAAAGGGTGCTTATTAGACTTAGAGAGGCATAGTCGAGGCTGTGGCTAGGTGTTTGGGGGGCGAGTGGCTCCACGTTTAAGGGAGGCGGAGCACCAATTGGAGTAAGAAGTAAAAGGCCCGCCACAGACACCTGTATTATTTTACCGTAGTAGGTTAAGCCAGATGTGGATATTCACATCCTCATGTTTATTGGTATATCAATACGTACTGGTTCTATTGTCATTTCTCGACGGCCAAATCCCTGCCGATCAGGCAGGGAGGGATGAGCGCCGACTTTGACACCATTTTGTTGAGCTAGAAGAACAGTTTTGTCCATGATTGAAAAGTCACTAATGTGTTTTTTTGTATAGAATTAGATTCGTTCCCACAGGCGATTTGAGCCCGAAGGAATTAAAGAACTAACGATGCGTGAAAACCGCAAGCAATGTTTGCGAGATGGATAGTCCTCATCAGCGCCTCGTCGTCTGCCTAACGCAATGGGATTAGTCTACACGGGCATTCAATTTCAATAAAATCACGAACGATCGTGTAGAGAGAATACCCCTGGTTTGTTCATATCTCATGAACATGGTGATATTGACCAGATGGCTGTGCAAGACGTACCTCTCCCATATCGCAGTTTACTGTGGCTTTAAGTCGGGGTGCTACCATGTTAGCGATGCTTGGCTTGATGCTGTGCGGTGTTATCGAGCGTGGGTGCCCGAGGTGGTCTGGGTATCCCTAACAAGGTCAATACATACCGTGAGAAAAGGAGTGGCAATCAACCGCAGACGGCCCGGTGGAATGTCGTCCGGGTCTTAATCTTATCTAACCCTGAATTTCACCTTGTGGGATGTTCGATTAGCCGGGTTTTAGTCTAAGCTCATGTTGATGAAGTTGAAGAAAGGTGTGTTGACCCCTATACTAAAGTTCCTTTGCTAGATGCTCACCTAATGATGCTGGATAGCAACTTGGAATTAACTCATAGTCACTCTGTCATGTGGTGAAAATGTTTTGCTCGAAAGGGCAAGTCGTTGATCATGATTATGACCATGAGAATATTCGCCTTGGTCGACCATCGTCATCTGTTCGTTCATACTGAAAGAGTCGCTTGATCACCTGAGCTGAACATATGTGGACCGTAAACACTGTCGAGAAGGAGCACATTATTCCCGACTTCACGGTGCTTGCGTTGGGCACTCAAGAAGCACTATGTCATCCCAGAAGCTTCTCATTGCCAACCGGGGAGAAATCGCCCTTCGCATCCTTCACACCGCGCGAAGGCTCAATATTCCCACTGTTGCCTTGTACACTTCCTCAGATGGCAACTCTCCACATGTCCTCCTCGCAAACGACAGTATTTCTTTGGATCCTGCTTCCTTAACACACCTCGCTGCGCGGACCAACATTCCCCTCGACCCAGATTCATTGACGTTCTCAGAGGGGAAGGCATATCTATCTATACCATCAATTGTATTCGCCATCCGAGCCTATAATGCCATCCACCCACACTCCCCAGTCACCCTCATACATCCAGGATATGGTTTCCTATCTGAAAATGCTGATTTCGCATTGAGCATCCGAGCGATTGGTATTACGTTGCTGGGACCCCAGCCAGAAGTCATATCGCAAATGGGGTTGAAGCATGTTGCCAAGTCTTTTGCGAGGGATGCAAACGTGCCGATAGTGCCTGGACTTATGGAGCCACTACGTCAGGAAGGAACCCAGACAGGTGGTAATGCCGAGGCGATTGCTGAACTTGTACATAGGGAGGTGGGCTTTCCCGTGATGGTGAAAGCTTCTGCGGGGGGAGGAGGGATGGGAATGGCGATTTGCCATGGACACGGCCAGCTTGTAGACGAGATTGGGCGATTAAAGCAGAGGTCACTATCATTGTTTGGAGACTCGACTTTGCTCGTGGAGAGGTATATTCCCCGCGCGAGACACATTGAGATTCAGGTAACTCATTATTTTTTGTACAAACTCATGTTCAACGTGGTACCCAGGTATTTGGGAATGGGTTAGGGCATGCCGTACACATGCGGGAACGTGAATGTAGCGTTCAAAGACGGCACCAGAAAATCATCGAAGAGACTCCAAGTCCATTCCTCGACTCCCACCCAGGTATGTTCCCCGTTCCCGTGTTCTTTCTTCACTGGAAACGCCGTCTTAAGATTATGATACAGATGTTAGGAAGCAAATATGTTCAGCTGCTATCCGACTTGCACAGTCGATCAACTACAGCTCAGCAGGAACCATTGAATTCATTGTTGATGACGAAACAGAAGAGTTCTTTTTTCTCGAGATGAACACGCGCATTCAAGTGGAACACCCAGTAACGGAGGAGACTCATCCTGATTTGGATATTGTTGAATTGATGATCATCCAAGGAATCGCTGAACGTGAAAGTGATTTGGGTGGATTGGATCCAGACTCTCCGTGGATGCAGCAGAGTACGTATGATGAGATGAGGAAGAGAAGTATGGAGATGAGTAGAGCGCATGCTATCGAGGGAAGGATCTACGCCGAAAATCCTGCGAATGGGTTCTCACCATGTCCTGGGCTGTTGCAATATGTGAATCTCTTTGAATCTGATGATCCAAGACCAGAGTGGATAAGGACAGATTCCTGGGTGCGTTTTGGCTTTTTTGCTGGTGTAATAGCGCGGAGATTGAGCACACATGCTGCAGATATCCACGGGAACAACAATAACATCCCACTTTGATCCTCTCCTTAGCAAGCTTATTGTCACTGGCTCTAATCGCGAACAAGCCATTGAACGATTTATCCAAGCACTGTCAAGCTGCAAGATCCTTGGACCACCTAATAACATTGAATACCTCGTTTCCATTGTGCAAAGTACCACATTTAAAGAGGGCAAGGCGTTAACGGCGTTTCTTGACACCTTCGAATTCACTCCACAGTACGTGCCTTTCACCCTCAGGCTGTAATCGTAATCTAACTGAAGACAATTGATCATAGTGCGATCCAGGTCCTATCTCCCGGAATAGATGCTACGATTCAAGACCTTCAAGGACGTACAACGGGTATGGGTGTGCCTCGCAGTGGTCCGATGGACCCTCTTGCTTTCCGCATAGCCAACATCCTCGTCAGTAATCCAGAAACAACGGAACAGATAGAAGTCGTCCTCTTACCTGGTATGCCAGCCTTTTCACTCAAGTTCTCTACGAACAGCGGAGAAGAGAATCGAATGGATGAGATGGAAGCCGCAGTTGTTGCTATCACTGGAAAACACGTTTTTGTGACCCTTGACGGGAAGAAAGTAGACATGTGGAGTAGGCTTGTTGTCCCCAATGGAGGGGTATTGAGATTAGAAGCCAAGAATGGTGAAGAAGCTGGACTGCGTGTATACATAAGTGTGAGGGGAGGGTTTCCAGGCGTTGCCAGATACTTGGGATCGAAATCTACATCCATGGGATTAGGAGGGTATCAAGTAAGGTTTTGGGTTATTGTATGTCATGTTGCTTCTGTGACTGACGTTATATGTATTGAAGGGCCGCGCACTTGCCATGGGTGACCAACTCACTTTAGGTTCCTGTTATCCATCACAACATGAGTTGGAGTTCGGAACATACCTTCCGAAACGCATCACGCCAAGATACACCAATGCTTGGGTGATTGACGTTCTCAGGGGCCCACATGACACTGCAGAGTTTCTTACACAAGACGGCATTTCTCGGTTCTATGATACAACATGGTCAGTTAGCCCTTCAAGCAACCGACTCGGAATCCGTCTGGAACCATTCCACCTTCCTGCTTCCCACCATGGAAGAGATAACACCAAACTGGAGCCGCAAGGGGCAATATGGTGGTCCCGTACTTCTGGAGGGGAGGGAGGCTCTCATCCAAGCAATATCCTCGACAACGGATATGCACCAGGCGCGATCAACGTCAATGGAGACACGCCTGTGATACTCACAAACGAAGGGCCTGACATGGGTGGGTACGTATGCTTATGTGCCGTTGCTAATGGAGATATGTGGAAGCTGGGACAGCTGGCGCCTGGAGATGCTGTTAAGTTCAGACCTGTTGTGTGGAAGGACGCACTCTTATGGAGGGATACAGTTGAGAAGTGGATCGAGAGTGTAGCAAAGTATGTTCAGGGAGGTGCAGCAGAGGCTTTGGATTGGCAATTCTCTGACGAAAAGCAATTCGATTATCTGACCGGTTCTCCCATCCTTGATACCCTCATGGAGCCATCAGGAGATCAAATACTGTTCAGGCAGGTGAGACGCTTCATCTGTTGATTTAATCGCCTCGATCGTGACCTATAACAGGCGGGAGACTCTGCGATTTTAGTTGAATTTGGTCCTATGGAACTTAACCTCCTCATACGTGCGCGAATCCAAGCGTTTGAAACAGTGCTTCACGAATTAGCCAATAAGATGGAAGTGAAAGGGCTCACCAGGGTGTGCCCTTGCACGCGGTCTATCCTTGTGAGTTCCATTCAAAACAAGCGCGGTATCGTATGCGAGAGACTCATGCCATTGGCAGTGCTACTATGATTCAAAGTACCTTTCCCAACATGATGTGCTGTCTCTGCTTCTCCGGGCTGTTTCCTTATCCTCCACTCTAACAAGAGATGGTAAAGTCACTCAGCTCAAGGGGAGGAGGATTACGTTCCCCATTGTCCTTGATGACCGCTGGTGTAAAGAGGCACTGGAGAGGTATATGAAGACTGTAAGAGATCAAGCGGTGTACTTACCCAGCAACATCAAGTACCTGGCTAGGAATAATGGGTTTGAAGAAAGCGTGGAGAAGGCGTTAGACAAGCTGGTGGCGGGTGATTGGGTGAGTTGTATTGTTCCCTTCTGATAGGCGGTAATAGCCGATCAAGTATGTTATCAGTTAGTAGTTGGGGTGGGATTCTATATGGCTTGCCCGTTTTTGGTTCCCGTGAGTCTTTCGAATTCTAACTCGCCATCGCTGTTTGAATTCAGATATCACGTTGGCATAGATTGATCCAAGGTGTCGACTAGTGGGTCAGAAGATGAACCCATCCCGAACTTGGACACCTCGTGTAAATATACCTAATATCTAACAGTTTTTAAGGAATCTCACTCAAAGATTGGTAGGGAGCAGTTGGCCTTGCGGGACCTGTTGCCGCCATCTACCCACTCGACTCACCCGGTGGATATCAGCTTTTTGGAAGGACTCTCCCACCATGGCAGACATGGGGAAGGGGTAAAAGCTTTGAGCCGAATCGGCCTTGGCTATTGAGACCATTTGATTCAATCAGGTTTAGAAGGGTCGGAGAGGAAGAATATATAAAAGTGAGTTTGATTGCCCAATGAGCCTGTTTGCTTCTGACTAGTGGGTGGGGTTTGAAGTTAGAAAAAGAGTTTGATGCAGGAAATTATGTGTTTGAAGTGTGTTCTTGTGTTGTGTATTGGAGGAGTAGTTCTTGACTTTTTGTGGCAGATTGAAGAGACTATGTTTGATCTCAAGGAACATGCGAAGCTGCTGGAGAATGTTCGGGAGGAGGTACGGGACTTTAAGGGGCGGCAGAATGTAGCTGGTCTGAGTGAATCAGCGAGGTATGGTGTTCCAGATATTGCGCATATAGCTCTCAACCTTGGGTTAACTAGGGAGGAGCAACTATTACGCGAATGGAAGGCGAGCAAACAGGCTGAAAGTCGAGAGATAACCATTGAAGGTTCGTGCTTACTGCAGTAAAGTATGACCAATAACGTTCTTCTGATTTCTTTAATGAACAGGTGGCATGAACACTCAAAATGCGAAGACCATCACCTCTCCCATACACGGGTCTATCTTTAAAGTTTGTTGCTCTGTGGGACATACTATCGCGTCGGTGGACGAGGTTCTGATCGTCATGGAAGCCATGAAAACGGAGGTTGAGATTAAGGCTGGTGAAGGAATGGCTGGAGGGACTGTTGTTGGATTCGGTGAGGGTCTTGCAGGGAGCCGAGAGGGCAAGGGTGTAAAGGCTGGTGAAGTGTTGATATGGATTCAGATAAATTAATAGGGACTCGGAGCAGAGTGCATGCACTGTATTATGGTCAGCAGCAGATCCTAGAGAAGCTGCTTTTAAATTTAATAGGAGCCGCGTTGGCGTAGTGGTAGCGCGTCGCACTTGTAATGCGAAGGTCACTCGTTCAATCCGGGTACGTGGCATTTTCTTTTTTCTTTTTTTTCTCACCACCATGTTCGGCAACCCGACATCCTGACTCATCACGCGCTGTCGACATCAGCGTGCGCCAAAGGAGTCATTCTGTCTGCCTTGAAGGCTATCAGACATAGAAGAGAACCTGGTACACGGTCTCTTGACAGCGGTTACGGCGAATATGATGAAGCTCGCTATCATAGGCGGTGGCCCCTCTGCGTTCTACGTCGCCGGTCGTATCTTCTCCCTCCTCAAAAATGCGCCAATCAAGATTCACATGTACGAACGTCGATGGTCACCGTACGGGCTTGTTAGATATGGCGTTGCACCGGACCACCCTGAGGTCAAGGTGAGCCTTATTGTTGACTTTATTACGACCTCAACGGGATACGATATCGCAGCATTGACTCAAAAAAGAATTGCATACATAAATTTGAGGAAACCGCACGCGACCCCCGATTTCGGTTCTTTGGTAACGTGTTCGTGGGTCATCCTCCAAAGAACGAGGAAGACAAGCGTCTACTCTCTCGAAACGTCGTGCTGCCTGTGGATTCTCTGTTGGGGCATTACACCCATCTGCTCGTTGCTACAGGCTGTCCTTTCCCCAGGTTCCATCTAAAGCTCCCTCGTAGATCACCTTGGTGCCTTCCTGCTCTCGATATCGTCCATTGGTATACGTATAACCAATTATCCCGGCATAGACCTCCTCCCCTTGAAAACAGCCCGCATATATCGATTATCGGAGCAGGAAATGTCGCATTGGATGTTGCCCGAATCTTACTTACGCCGCCGAGTCAATTGGAAAAGTATGATGTGCCTGAACACGTACTAGAGGTGCTACACAGGAGCAAACTGCGGCATGTATCGATTATAGCCAGGCGGGGACCGCTAGACGCTGCATTCACCGCGAAAGAGTTGAGAGAGATGATGAATCTTCCTGATTCGGCGATGATACCCATACCTAAAAACGTCCTCGATGAAGCCGCGAAAAGCGAGATGACGAGGCAACAGTCGCGTATCCTTCAGTTGCTCCAAAAGGGGAGTAAGAATGTGCCCGGAAGCACGCAGAAGACTTGGTCTATTGATTTCTTTAGGAACCCCGTCAAGCTTGAAACTATAGAGAAAAAGGAGTTGCTAGGGGAGGCTCCAGACCTTCCCTTGAACTTGAAATTGGCACATACTGAGGTCGATCCAAAGACTCGACAAGCCCGAGAGACACAAGAATTCACCAACTTGAGGACTTCACTTGTCGTCACGTCTTTGGGTTTCCAGGCAGAACCGCATGACTATGGCAGAATAGCCAATTCATACGAGGGCGAAAACTACGATAAGCGTCTGCACTACATACGTACGGATGCCGGAGGACGGTTGCTACGCCCTATTAGCACGGACCACCCGATATTAGACAAGTCCGGACTAGAGAGCGCACCCCCAGAACTATTAAAGCCCGTAGACCGTGTGTATGCGTCTGGGTGGGCTAGCGTGGGTGCAAAAGGTGTCCTGGCGAGTACGATGATGAATGCGTATAACGTTGCGGAGACTATTGTCTCTGATTGGTTGGCATCTCAAGACAAGAGCGTGTCACCCGCTGCTGATGATACTCTTCCTGCTGGACACAAGGGGAACAAGGTGGAGGATCTCGAGTTTCCGATGAAAAGTCAGGTCAATATGGATAGTTTACCTGAGGAGGTTAAGGAATCGGCACATCCCGTGTTTAGCTTTGATGATTGGAAAAAGGTCGACGAAGAGGAAGTCAGGCGTGGAGAGGAGAGAGGTAAGGAGAGAGAGCGAGTGGATTGGCCGTAAACTAGAAAGGTCATTATCATAGCACACCACTTACGCTACGAACTAACCATTGTAGACACCCAAAAATTAGTACATTATATCTAATATACTATCTACTCTCTTCTTGCTACGCTCGTGGGTGTATGTATTAACGTTGGCCTTAAGGGCAACTGCTTTGGAGTAAGCAAGTGCCAGACCACCACCCACTCCACCCGAGTCTATTACTGGCAGGATATGTAGCAGTAGAAACAAATACTATAGTAGTCAATTAAGAACTCTTGTTATATCACTATGGCCTAACACTATTACAGCTGCTATTATAACAAGTCACACAAACTAAATCAGCGCGTAGTTGAGAATCGCTCATCTGGATAATAACAGAGAATAAGGATTGCTTTCATGTAGAATTGATGGACCTGTTGCGCGCTACGCGAATGATAATCAGGTTGAAGGCAAAACCAGTTGCCGAAGAATTCTAGTAAAATCAATTCATCTATGAATGCGAAACTTGCATGGAAAGGTGTCATACTTACAAAGACAGTGCTAAGGACCAAGGGCAGGGTCCCTTTCGGTGGTGGTATGAACCAGGTGATAAGGAGCATGATACTTGTTTGTGTATACAAGAGTCCTGATTCTGCGATGACCCGTGTGGCACGCTGTAGCTGTGTGTTCTGAGGTTGTTCTGAGAATAAAGACCTGGTTTCTTTCGCAACGCTCCAGATACAAATTATGATCGCAGCTAGCAATGGATTCAACACCCTGCACGTAACGGGTGAGATAGAAACCCTGACATACACGTTGCATATATATTTGTAGCCATAGTGAGCGAGTAGAAGGCTGCCGATAACTTGTCAACACGATCGATCACCATGTCTGATACTGAGGGATTTAGAGTGATCAGAAGAGACCAGTAAGTGTAAGTAACGAGATTGCCGATATTAGCCAACCAGAATGTGAGAGGCAGGAATATCATGGTCCAGCGCCTTGTACCGACTACCCAACAACGGTAAATCTAAATGAGTTGCGTGAGTGGATAATAGTACGTCTGATGTTACTCAGCTCGACTCACAAGAACACCATCAGCCAAGATTGCCTCTAAGCCTTCCAGTATGAACTATAAACAATTCTGGAATAAGTCGATGTAGATCAATATGCATGCATCGGACGCACCGTGACTGTACTCAGTAGGTACATCAACTGGATCTCGTCCCTTTGTGCAGTCAGGGTGTATACAAGTGATACCCCAAGATCAGCGGTTGATAAGAGACAAAGAAGGAGAGTTATAGCGAGCATCGGCCGATCAATACGTTGCCTGATGGTCCATCCTTGATCTGCAAATACGAGCCATCGAATGCAATAGAGGACGGTACAAAGGTAGGGTCCGTACAAAATACTTTGTACAAACATTGCGATTATTGTGATCTTGTGCATCGCAAGGTGAACGGGCCAGTGTAAGACACAGATACAGTCATGCCAGAGGCTGACTTTATAAATGATTCAATGAAATTTTTCGTTCCTGCACTGCACTCAGGTTTTGCTGGAGCTTGTATATCTGAAGCAAAGAAAAAGAACAACACTGTTCAAATCTGTGATGTCATTATGGGGAATGCAGATCCACCACATGGTATGTAGCTTGGAGAATATAATTCTGTGGATCTCAAACGCGATATGTGTGAATTCACCTTCTGGATTGGTGGCAGATGTCATGAGGCAATTAAATGAGCATTCCGCTTCTAGCGCCGTGTCAGCACCGGATCAGGTATGCTGTGTAATGCTTGGCGCTTCCGAGGGACCTGAAATTTAAACCGTAGTATCACTTCCAAGTTTCCGCAGGCAGCCACAGGGACGACGGTCAATGATAGAAGGGTAGTGATCCGTCACTAACGGAACAGCAAGGGAGTAGGTCACCATGGCCGCCGTAGAACAGTGGTCGAGTTGCGATTTCTTTGCTAGTATGTTAGGTCTCCGTTTGTGCCTACTGCCAAGAAAATGAGGGAAGAGTTGGGGATTAGTGCCAGAGGCAAACTGGTTCAAGTTGAATGAAAGGTACAGCTAGAGAATACATGGCTTTTATGTTGAGAAGACTGGCTCCCAGAGGGAGTTGCCCAGTCTGGAATGCCTGCACAAAGCACTAGGCTAATCCCTAAGGGAAGCAGTAGCTAGGGAGCTAACTTACTGGTTAGTAGGTTGCTTGTGCTACAGCTAGAAGTTCTGTAAGAACTTGTATTGCTAGGACACTAAACAGTCCTCTTTTATACTGTACAGAAGTATGCGCATGGACCAATATTCTACGCATGATTCTACCTGGAGTAGCTGCACATTTACCTGGGGTAACTGTGCATGATATCACTGCGATATTCATAGATATCTGCAGTCTATCTCCAAGGCGTCCATGGATCAATGGATGACTCATGGTGGGCTATAATTAGATGAACTATTTATAACTTATCTACTGTTACACCCTCCAGCCTTCATCGCTCAAGGTTCAACCCTTAAGCGCTCCCAACCCCTATGTTCGACGTTTCAACATCCTTTTGTTTACTCTTGTTTATCCTTTTGTGAATACTCACCTTTACTGCCTCTGAGAACAGTGTTTCACCTGTAGTCAACATCACTGACTATTGCTTCAGGCTTACTCTGATCCCCAAGCATCCTTACTCATCCCCTCACCAAGCTACTTACTCATCTGGTCACCAGTAGTAGCTATCTTTATTCTCTTACTTGTTTCATTGCCTTATTCTAGTTTGCCCTAGCTACCACTTTATGTATTTAAACAGTAGCTACTCACCTAGGATTCCCTAGGCTTTCAATACAAGTATCCTTCTTACTCTCACCTCACTCTCATTGTCTGAGAATGTTACGCCCTCCAACCTTCAGCGCTCAAGGTTCAACCCCTAAGCGCCCCCTTTACTATGCAGCCCCTATTTTCGACGCTTCGACGCTTACTTGTTTACCTTTATTTATCCTTTTGCGAATACTCATCTTTACTGCCTCTTTGAACAG